>SNQJ01S0011781.1:213547-236379 GCA_010110895.2 Picea sitchensis
AAGTACAAGATGATTCAAAATGAAAATGTCTCCTTGGTATATATAGGAGACTAGGAGGTATAATTACAACTAATGGCCTAAAGCCGACATAAATAAAATAACATTACTAATCTAAATTAAAACTAATGGCCTAAAGCTGACATAAATAAAATAACATTACTAATCTAATATGCCCTAATTAAGGGGTAATGAGCCAATATTAGGGCTTAACAGATTCTAGCAATGCTTTGTTGGTTAAGAATTTTTGACCGAAATTGTTGTCAACATATGCCAACCAAGATATGTGTGTCACTTGTAATGGTGTTGAAGCTTAAGTAACTCTGGTTTCATAGAACAATGTAGTAAAGTGTATGGGAATTCATCGAATAATTTCTCAAAAGTGAAACAATGAGGGGGTTTGGTCTTGTATGTATAATAGAAGATAAACCAAACCTTTTAAATATTTGAAAAAATGACTAGAAATTTTGATGAATTGTCATGGATGTGTGTTTGAGGGAAACCCATTGTCACACTAATCATTAATGATGTGTATGTAGGATCTATATCAACATGGCAGGGATTGAGAAAGGGAAAGAAAATAAATCTTGGGAAGGATTAAATGACCACTTTAAGAAAGGGTGTCCTGCTTAGTAAGCATATGATAGACAAAGCGAGGAGTTCTGACACTTAAAGAAGGAAACATGGTTCACCTATAATCCTCCTGTCCACCAAAATAATTGTTCAATCAATTAAAAACAATATACAAAACTATTTCTAAATCACTATGCATTTCTCCATCAAGTCTGACCACCTAATGAAAAAGTGATAACCAAAAAGAAAAAGAAATAATATAACAAAAGAAAAAGAAACAAATGAAACAAAAACAAAGTGAAGAAAAATAAAAACATGTTGGATTGTTTGGGCTGACGTGGGTTCTAATATAGGTTTCCAACAAAACCTTGCAAACCGTCGACCCTTCTAGAGACTAGAAGGAAAAATTGTGCACATAGTGCACAATGAAGTCTCACCCAAGATGTCTTATGGGGGACTATAGGACCCAGATGTCTACAACATGGAAGGGAGGATTATGTGGGGATCTAAGACCATATTTATACCTCAACAATCAACATGTATATTATTATAACACATTATTAAATCCATATCTACCATTCTATAACCATTCACATTCATTAAAGTTCACTATGTAGTAAATATCATGGCTCTTCTAGTGTGCGTTGCATTTTACTACTATAGATTCATCCATTCAGCATAACTAACAAGAAATAAAGAAAACATTGCACACATAAACACAAGTTTTACCTTGTTTAACCCCCTTGGGAAACATCCAAAAATATATGGCATTCTTCGTTCTTTTATTATTATTCATCAAAATTCATAGTGTTGCGCTCATTACATCTGAGTACAAATGAAGATAGTGAGGCGGACAAGATTGCACCGAGTTCCACAGCTTGGGAACTTACCCTCTAGTACAATGCATATCTCTTTCTCAAAACCTGACTCTAATATCATCTCTCTATTAGTTCCACATCTCTCAACAAAAACTAACAACTCTAAAAAAGTCTAGACTCTAACCTGCATGACGCTAAAATATCTCTCTCCTCATATCTCACAATACATATTTATACTACAAAAATGGGTAAACACGCGTTACAATAATCACCAAAACCCTAACCCACTAACCCTAGGTGAGTTAGTTTTATCCACTTTCTAACTCCCTGAACGTGGTTGATCCACGTCCTTCTTCCTTCCTTTGAATTTCCTACTTCCTCACACAACGTTTACCTATTATCCAATGCACACTCCTTTTCTGGTCCATTTTCTAATTGCCTCATTTATTGTTGCACTTTTCTCCAAAACGGACTGCACCAACAGACCCCCAACACTGACCTGTGTCTTTTCCCAAGCCACTTAGGTAGTGTGTTCCTCCTTCACTAACTTCTCCAACTCTTGGAACCTACCACGAGTTTCTTCAACCCGAGATTTTACTTACATTCTCTTATTTGCTAGAATATCCACAATATGCATTGTACTATGATCCTTTAGCAATTCCCCACTCTACAATCCAACCTATTCAACCTGACCCTTAGTTTCATCAATATCCGTAAGCATTTTCTCTATGTCTTCCTGTCGTGGTTCCAATTGCACCTGCCTTGAATTCTTTTCTTCTTGGATAGTCTTCAACTCTTCCTGTAAATTCTTCATTTCTTTCACACTCCTCAATATTTCTGAGATTGTCATCATTTTCAGATTTTTTTTAGTTCTTATAGTGTTGTGTTTACACCTTCCTTTTTCTAGTCTAGCTCCTATAATTTTCCATCATCCTACAAATTTGTCCACGACAACATTCTCTTATTGTACAACTCTACGATTTCTCGGATTATCTGTTCAATGGTCTCTACATGACCTATAACCTCCTACTCCCTTTGTGTTCTAACTTATGGTGGGATGTAGGGTGCTAGGAGTTATATTAACTCTATAATGTGGCTCACGTATTCCTCCATAGTCTACTTTATATTCTCAATCTTACCCTTTGTGGGTACATTCTACCCTTACGCGTTGTCAGAAATAGTTTTGAACACTTCCTCTACTTGTTGCTATAATATTTCAATGCACTGCTTCGCTTCTTCCCTCTCGACTTGCACCTATTTAATTGTCATCTTTTTCATCTTACTTAATTCATTATCCAATTGTAAACTTGTTGCATCTGTGCGATCCCTGGACTAAATCTCCCGCCTGACACTGATTTGAAGTTTATACAACACCTTTGTTGGGACCTTTGGAAGTGCCAAGTCCAAATGATATATGTATTTCAATGGATTATGCCTTGTCTCCTCATCCACCTGCAACATTTCTTGAGTTATTGAAAATTTTTCATTCCCCATTTCTATTGTATGTACTGTCTCCTACGCTCAAACGGATCTTTCTTGAGAATTTTGTTGCTGCACCTGTTGTCTCTTCTACATTGTAGTGAGTTGCAATTATTCCAATTCTTCCTTAACCTCTATCAGTTTCTTGACTATCTCTTCCCTTTTATTTTCAGCATCATACCACACTTATGTTGTGTAGTCTTATACTTTCTCTTTGACCAATTGTCCATCATCTTCTGTCAATGTAAGCTCAGGAATTCCCTCGTGTTCCTTCATCTTCTTTTGCTTGCCTACTACTTGCAAAAAAATTATCTTTAATGGTGGAGTCTCTCTCTGCATGATTGTCAATGGTATCTCTATGTATGGTAGATATCCACCTCTTATTTCCTATGGCATAGGCACATTAGTATGTTTCTTCACTCCTCCATTTGGTTCTACTGCTCACTCATTTTCCTTATCTAGAACCTCAGGGATAATAGTTTTCTTCCTTGGTTTCCTGATGGTAGTACTACCCCCTTTTTCCTCTGCACGCTTTGTCTTCTTCCTTCTATTAGATGTTGGGCTAGTTAACTGTGTTGAAGGGACAACGTATGCTTTCTTCTTAGATATTGGTACCTTCATTGGAATCACTGGCACCTTCCATTCTTCAGGCTAATTCTTCATGGCCCACTGCACTTCCTCTCCTATGACACACTATCTCAATTGTAACTTCTCATTCTTATAATCCCTTTTTCCTTGGATCCACATGTTATGTTTGGAAGCATTAAAATATTCTATTCCTTGGTTCACCCTCACAAGTTCTGGTGGTATTCTCTAGGTATTATCCAACTTATCCTACATCTCTTCAAACATGATGGAGAAAATAATGGAATTTTACTTCCTTTCCTTTGCATCTGAAGTGTGTCATAGTGTTGTATACTTCATTGAAAGACATATTCCTAGCCTCTGGTAAAATTTATTTGTATTTCGGTTATCCATATCAAACCAAGGCTATGAGTATAATCAACCATGAATAATGAAATTTTGTGCCTAAATCTTGCGCATATTTACAATCCTTGAAAAACAAATTTAGTAACTATGGAGCCTAGATGAGTATACTCCCCTTTTTACACTGTGTTGCCACTATTACTCCCGCAAGGGCTTCCTCCTTGTGACATTTCCTCAATAGTTTATATGCCATCAATTTTGTCTCCTATCTCATTGTTGTTTCACTGATTCAGTTAATGATTATTCCCCAAGACCCTCTTTCAGTGCCATATTTATTCTTCATCTCCTCTACTAAATATTTATCCTTTATCTTGTCATCCAAATAACACTCTGTTTTTTTTCCATATGTTGGTAAACCTACGATCTTTGCAATTAATTCTACATCTATACAGAAAGTCCTCTACATCCATATGATGCCTTCATGTACTAGTCCCATAAGTTTTTTAACACAATCATTTACATATGTTCCCCTCCCAAAGTGGGTTAAATCCACCAAGTTCATGATCCCTAAGTTATAAAGTTCTATGATCCATTGCTTTAGCTGCAAAATGGGATCCCCTAATGGACCTCCTTCTTTTCTTTCCATGTGCACTTGTTGGGAAAACTCTAGGAAATTTTTTCTTTTATGTCACATCATGATCAACATAACTTAATTTGTTCAGAAACCCTAATAGGTCACCAACTACTTTGACTCTGTCAGGTATTTGTGGTAATGAAAACATTAACTCATTTTGCTTGTTCAGTTTTCTTGGAGGGACATGTTTTTCCCTAATATTCCTCTTTCCTATTGATTTCCTTGCCACTACTTTCGGTTCTCTTAGTCGTCTTCTTGTACATATGAATCTTAATGGTTTGTGATTTCTTCGACCTATACCTGTTCCTCTGACTGTTGCGCTAGCTCTGCTACTAGTTGTTGTGCTTCATTAGACTATGTTCTTTCATCATCTTCATGATTTGTCTCTACCTATGGTTTTTTTGTGCTTAATCCAACTTGATGCATGGGGTTCTTCTCTATGCCAGGGTTCTATGTTTCTCCCCGCATGTTGACATCCATTTCCTCTATTTTTGGAACATATTTTTCTTCTACCATGATAGGAATAATCGACTCGATGACTAGAGAAGGAATGACATCCACATCCAGCACCCCCTGAATGATTATTTACCCCATTGGGTTTTGTATCCTATGGTGACCTCGTGGCACTGCGTGTTTTCATTGCAACCCGACTGGGAGCTCGAAACATTGGTGGCACCATTCTGGTAAAATCGAACAGGGTTGCGATTAATCTTCATTGAATCACCTCAAAATCACCTACTCACACTGAGTTTTCGCTCCTTAGTTCTCGTTTTTATAAATTCACAATGAGTCTTGTTGTTCATGATTTCCTCTTTATAAGTAATTCCATAAATGCCATGTGACCCTGTACTTTTCCAACCACCTCCTTTCCTTTTTCTAGCCACTTTTTGTATCGACGCACACATTTTTCTGTCTAGTCACCTTTCTTTAGCGCGCAATGTATTCATGTACTTTCATACCACTTACTATCTTCTATGTGTTGTATCATCTAACTCTGCATGCACAATAATTATCCATCTACTTCATTTTTTTGTATTTTTCTTATTTTTCCAATTTTTTATTTCTTTTTCTTCTTTTAACTTCTACTATATACATTATGTACAATTCTAGTTTTCTATGTTGCAACTACTAAGGTCCTTTTGGTCGGCTGTCCCTATATAGTTTCAATAGACTACCATTCGCCAATCCTTTCATCTATTTTCCATTAAATGTTGTAGTTTCATGACACCTCCATCTGCGATATAACTTATCTCATATGGACCTAGCCAATACATCCTCAAAGTTGCTCGGTGTTGTAAGTACTTACTGTCATAGAGGAGAACCATATATCCATCCTTAATGTTTTTCTTGTTGATATGTCTATCATGCCAAGATTTTTATTTTTCTCTTTGTACCTCCTGATGGAAACCAATTGACTTGCGCCTCTTTTTGTCATGTTTGTAATGGTTGCAATGCGAATACTAGGTATAAATTATTCCAAAGGAACTATTGTTTCATGAACATACACCAATATGAAATGTGTGTTCCCTATGATTTTATTACATGTAGTTATGTAATCTCATAATAATGTTAGTATCTTCAAATCCCAATCATCCATGTTTACACTGTAAATTTTTGTTAAGGAATTCTGCAATATCTTATTAAATTATTCCATTATTCCATTATCTTGAGGATGGTATGGAGTGCTATTCTAATGGTATATCTCAAATTCTTCAGTCATTGTCTGGATGGTGCTATTGATAAAATGAGTTCCCTGATCACTGAACAGAATTCTAGGGCACCCAAATATTGCAATTACTTGTTCAAACATGAAGTGCATTGCAATTTCTATGCTGCAATCTTTCAGTGTTGCTTCTTCATCCCAGCTGGTTAAATATTATGTTGTTGTAATGATATACCTTGATCCTCATCTTCTAGCTGGTGGATTAATTAGACCTACAAAGTCAACTCCCCATTTTTCAAACAATTTAATAGTTACCTGAGGTTTCAGGGGCATATCATCCCTCCTGGATCTCTTTCCTACCCGATGAAAGAAATCACAAGCCTAAAAATACTCCTTTTCATATTTAGAAATGGTTGGCCACCATAATATTCCACGTAGTGCCTTTTCCTGCACAATGTCCTCCAACTATTCCTTCATGTTCTTCTACTAGGATGATAAGACGTTCATTCTCCATGACACATATCCTTAAAATATTTCATGCTCCTAGTTTATACAAGTTCCCTACAATAAGTTGGTAATATTCAGCTCCAACCACCAAATTCTTCTTCTGCACAATGTTATATTCCTTAGGGGAAAATCTTGTACTGAAAAATTCAATAATATTAGCAAAGTATTCATCAACAATATGCACTGAAAAGATTTGTGCATCATGAAAGTTTTCCTACAAACTGTTTGGTTCCTCTCCATTGGTTATCCTACATAGATGATCTAGCCCTGCATTCAATCTTCCAGGTTTCACAACTACTTCAAAATAAACTCTTGAAATAAAAAAAAAAACATCTACATATTCTTCCCCCCAACATTATCTTGTTGACGAGGTATTTAAGAGCTCAGTGATATGTGAACACCATATGCATACACCATAGCCAAACCTTCTCTCTCTATGGCATTATAATCCTGTTCTAAATATGAGAGTTTTGTACTTGCAAATGCTATTGGGTGATCTATGTCACCTTCTCCTAGATTTGTTAACACTACTCCAAGTTTTACTGATGATGCATCCACATGAACATGGAACTCTTTTGACTAATCTGGAAACACCAGAATTGGTGTTGTCACCATTTTGTCCTTTAAGATGTCCAAAATGTTTTGGCACTCATCATTCCATTGAAACTTGATATCCTTCTTTAACATTTTATCCATGCGTCCAGTAATCTATGCATATCTCTTTATGAACTTTCTATAGTATGTTGTATGACCCAGTGTAGATCTTAATTGGCACACTAACTTAGGTGGTGGTAAATTAACAATGACAACAATCTTTGCAGGATCAACCAACAGACCACACCAGATGCCCTAGAAAAATTCCAATGGTGCGTTGAATATGCATTTGTTAATGTTCAAAGAGATTTGACATTGTCTACACATGTCTAGAATCAATCTTAAAACTTCAACATGATATTTTAATAAACTAAATACTATCCAATCATCGAGATAAACTTCCAAAAATTTATGTATAAAATCTTTAAATGCAACTACCACTACTCTTGAAAAAATAGTAGGGGAATTCTTCAATCCAAAGCGAATCTATGTATACTAATATGACCCCCATTATGTGGAAAATATAGTCTTATGACGATTCCCTAGTGCTATTATGGTATGTTGATACCCTAAAAATCCATCATTAAATGAGTATTCTTCTTGCCCTCCTGCATTCTCCAATACCTCATATGTAAATGGGGTGGGGAAGGGATCATGCAGATAGAAATCATTCAACTTCCTAAAGTATACAAAGATCTGTATTCCCCCTTTCTTCTTCTCTTGAACTACCATATGCATAATCCACTCAGATTTTCAACAGGATCTATTATACTAGCCTCTAAAATTTTATCAATATTTACCTTCACTTTCTGCTTATATACTGGATTCATTGTATAGGGTCTCTGTCTTATTGGTCTGACATCTGGTCTCAATGGGATCTTCATTTATCCAATTTCGCCTGCTACCCCTTTCATTTCTGAAAATGTTAGAGGAAATAGATCACTATATTCATGCAATAACTATGTTATTATTTCCACTGTCTAGTTATACTAATAGTCACCAATACTTGCAATCTTTGTATTCTCTTCTATTCCAATATTCACCTTATTTATATTCAGTGGTGAAGAAAATTCTTATGTCCGTAAATTTGGACCTTCTACTTCTCTTTCCCCTTCAACTTATGTTATCTGAATATCGTGCGGGTTTTCTTCTGCTCGATCCTTTTTTGCGACATGGTAACAATGTAACAATTGTATGATTGTTTGTCTATTCTGATTCTGATAACATGTTACAATTTCCACTTCAAGTTATTAAAAAATATTCTCTTTTATCAATTTTAGTGATACATCTATTACTGTATTCTCATGTTCAAATGAAAAAGTGATCACAAAATTATGTTGCAAATATTCCCAATTTACAGCTCCTCCGTGTAGTTCCTGTTTTTTATACCAATTCCTTGGGATTCCTTCTAATGTATGAATGAATTGATGTGTCCATTCCTCTTGTGTTACCAATCTCCATTGAATTATACATTTGTCTATATTTTCTCTAGGATGTCCTAATCCATGATATTTCTGCATATATTTCATCTCCTATTCTACCCCAAATCTGATGCGTAATAATCTCTTGCATTGATACCAATCCAAGATATTTTCTTTATGAGTACCCCACCAACGTGAAGGTGTTTCTTTCATGGAAATGTCCAAAATTGGTAACCTTTGACTTCCTAGGAATTATAACTCATACTTTTCTAAGAATTCTTCCAAAACATTATGACCATAAAAACATGGAGGTTCTCTTACCTCTGTGCCAACCCATCTTAGTGCACACTTGATTTTTGCACATCTTTTTGTAGATAGATCATATAAGCGTTGCTTTCAATTCTCCATTTTTGTGTCAGAATATGAAACAAAAGCACTGATTCTTCTCGATCTAAGCATCCCCTCTTTTATTGGGTTAATATAGTATTTCACGCGCGTGATAGTTTTATATAACTGGTTTATCTCTTATGTGATGAAGTTTTTTGTCTTTGGTTCAACATATCTTCCACCTTCTGAGGGATATAATGGTGTTATGACTCTATATTATCCAATTCAAAAATCATTTTCCTGGTCTTCAAGTTGATGATAGCTTTATTTTCAAATTATCAATCCAATCCCAGCAATGTTCAAAAAGGTGTACTATTATCCACTATATCAATTACCTCAAAATATTCTATAGCGTGCACACCATCTAAATCCAACAATATTCCTTTCAAACTACCAATTGGTATCACTCTATGTTGATTTTACAATTTCATCTAAATAGGTGAATATCCCAGTCTAGGTTCCCCCATACATTCCCATGTCTTCTTAGGAAGAACATTTACCTCATATCCCAAATCCAATATGATGCCACCCATGTTAAAGTATTCAATATTTCCATTCATCATGAAATCCTTATTTTTCTTGTCTTCCTATGGACATCATTTAATTTATTTTTCTCTATTTGTATCTCTTCTCCATAATCAGATTTTTGTAACAAACTTTGTAATACTTGTAGATATTTTTTATCATTCAATAACTTCATGCAAAACACTAGAAAGTTTGTTATATTACTTACCTTTTCTGAAGATTGATCTTTGTTGGTATCATCAAATAGATAACACATACCATATATTGGTACATCATATCCTGGTTGTGCATTTGAGGTAGAAGCATTCTTTTCCTTCAAAATTTCTTGTGTGGCCTCCTTGAATGTCTCTTTCTCCTTACGTGCATCAAAATGTTGTTGAGGTGTTGTATTATTTCTGACCCACTGATGTTGGTCCTGATTTTTCTTTGTTGCATCTGCTCCTGTCTTGGTTCCACCTAGAGTAACTATATTGATATTTTCCCCATCATCTTCTCTAGTATCTGCGACAATTCATTACACATTTTGATTTTTCTGATTCATTTTCTCCTATATATTTGTCAATAGTGCCAGACAATGTTTTGTAGCATGATCTACTACAGACAATACATAAATGTCGTTGGTGGTAGTGGAAAATCCCTTGCATAATGTCCAGGTTGATGAAAATTGTGACAGGCTATTGGGCATCTACCTCTTACAAATAATCCTCTTCGTCATCCTCCTCCTCTGAATCCTCGTTTGTTTCCTTGATTGTCTATGTGTGGTGTATTATAATGTGGTACATGGTTATATTGTGGTGGCGCTATAAATTGTTGTGCATTATTATATTGTTTTGAAGGTGAACCTGTCATTGGTTTAGCTTGCATCTTATAAGCATATGAGGTCCTTTCCTTCATCTTTTTCAAGGTTAGACAATCCTTTTCCTCATGTCCTACACACTTACAAAAATTGTAGAATGTATTCTTGGGCATTGTTTGGTACTTTTTCATCATGCGACAATGATAGAGATTATGTTCATGTGTTCTACATATTTCACACCATGGTCCTCCTATGGGTAAAGGAATTGCCAGTCCTATTACTAAGTACTGCGCAAATGTTGGGCACTCATTTTTATGGTGTCCTTCTATTCTGCATAAGGTACACCAGATGAATTCCCTCTATTCCTTGCCTTTGTTTTGATTCAACTCAAATGTCATATTATTCAAGTCCTATCTCATATCTTCTACCACTAGACATGTATGTTTATACTGATTATATTCTAATTGTAAGGCTACATGCAAAGCCTTATACTAAGTCTGGAACTTATGTTTCCTCAATGGATATTTAAAATGTGGAAATAATGAATTTATAAATAGATGTATATGTTGCATGTATTTTATTCAAAATTTCAATTTACCTTTCAATATCTTGAACTTTTTATCAACTTCCCAAACTGACTCTCCTAGATTCTTTTTAATTTCTATCATTTAATTCATAAATTGATCTTCTGAACTTGGTCATTGTAAATCATTGATTAATTCCTTCTTTAAATTTATGATGGTTGCAGGTGATCCTTGTGGAATATTTACTACGAGACCCATATACCAGTCCGATGTGCGGTCTCAGAATGTGATTGCAAGTTGCGCTACTTTTGTATCTTGATCCGTGATTTTTTTAGCTACCCAAATATTTTCACAAATATAAATGATTATATATGTCCTCTGACCCTTCTCCATGAAACTATGGTAACCGAATAGTCGGATCCTATCTGTTAGAGCAATATTTTCCTCACCCTAAGCAATCATGTAGAGAGGGCATTATTCCATTTCCTTATGCAGACTCACTTTCCCTGATTGATAAATCCAAAGACAAAAATACAAATTTTTCCACTTGTACGCATCTTGCACCCTATACAACAAGCGTATATGCAGGCTGCTCCACTACAGCCTGCGTACATCAGGATTTGTGCCATAAAATCAAAATTAAATGTCGGGTTTCCATGTCACGACAGGAGATATTTGATCCTTGGCCTTTCATATACTGGAAATGTTCTGACTCGACCCTTCAGTTGCATTTTTAAGGATATAAAGAATCCAATTTCGAGCTATGGAAAAGGAAAAGGAATTCAAATTTGAGAGCAAAGTTACTCTAGAGAAATTATTACTTCATATTGAGTCTACACCCCTTTTTCATTTAAGTCTGAGCATAGTGTTCATCCCCCAAGCTCTTCCCTCATTGATGGATAACCTCATTGTCTCCCTTCTATGAGATTTCCTTTAGTGGAGGATTGAAGTGGTGGAGGCCCAGCTGGAAGGAACTTGGTTTCTCGATTCCAAACCATGCCGACACATAAGTCTGTAATCTTTTCACTTATGTTGATCTCATTTATTAATAGAAATACTATCTTCATGTTTAATTGATATCTTGCAAATATATGAGTTACTATCCATGGGAATGTTTGTTTTGTATATTAATGGATTATTCTATCTAATGTCCTAACCTTTTATATTATCACTGTATCCTTGCTTCGCTTGTTTGTTGAGAAGTTGTTGCAGGTATAAATCTTTGGATCAAAGTGCTCAACAATGGACATATAGCATTTTTATGGGAAAGAGTTGATTTCTATAGTCATATCGATCTGTTGTGGTTGACCCTAGCCATAGAAAGATTTTCCTCATAACACTGTCTTTCCATTGTAACATTTGTTGTAATCCCTCCGCGTGGTGTAGATAACTAACCACTGCTAGCTGAAATTGTACTTCCACTTGAATTTCGACTAGACCCTCATCCTAGTAAAATCCTTTTGCTACTAATTGTTGGTTTTCTCAATGGTTCTTTCTCTTTTGATGTATCTGTCACACATGGGGTCATGGGTTCCACACTAATTCTAATATGGAATGGAGAGCCTTCATCTGCTACGGACCCTTGACGTCTGGTTTCTCTACAATATGTGGCGTGTAGGATTTCCTAAATCTTCCCCGTAGCATAGAGATCCTCTACCTCCTATTTGTCACTGTCCAAGCCATCTTTCTCAACTACTTCCCTCTTTTTCCTATGGATCTTATATTAGTAGGGTCTTTCGCTACGCTTCGTTGCCACTCTGTCCATTATTTCCTTGATATGATCTTCATCCATCATAATGGGGTCAATTTCTTCCTTCTTCTAACCTCTATCCAGGTCCTTCTCCATTTCTCATATAGTCCTTAGTGTTTCCCCCAGTCTCCCCATGCACGCAGAGTGATTTAGTTTTCTGAATCCATTTTCATCACTCCTTTATCATGCAATAAAGTATTGATCGACATATAAATTGATCGAATATACCTTCCTCTTGGTCCCTTCAAAAACCATTTCTCTGCAGTAGTGTATGATTTTGCAGTATCGACTGCAAACTTGGTAAGGAATCCCGCAATAATGTTGTCTAGGCAGAAATCCACTACACGCGTGAATTAATTATTAACTTTTTGTAGCTGCGCAATATTCTCAGTAGTCCACTCTATTGGCCTTATCTGATTAGTTGGATGATTGTCCTTCAATCTCAATATCCACTCCTGCAACAATTCTAGAAAATAACATAAAAATGCCTCATGAAGATCAGTAAATACATACCTTTCCAAATACTTGCACGATGTATACTTAAGATTTATATTGTCCTTTTATGTGAACTTGAGCTCTTTTTTTTTTCAATGATCACTCGATCTCCTTTTTAGTCGGATTCCATGGTCTGAACATCCCCTTCTACTAATGCATTATCTTCACTGTCCTTCTCAACAAGTCCCTTCCAATTTGTTCTTCTAAGTTCCAACCAACAACAAAACCATTTTTTGGATTGTTTGGGTTGACCGTGTTTCTACTTTAGGTTTCCAACAAAACACTGCAAACCATCGACCCTTCTAGTGACCAAAAGACAACACTTCACATAGATTGCACAATGAAGTCTCACCCGAGATGGCGTATGCGGGACTACATGACCCAGATGTCTGCAATCATGGAAGCGAGACTTCTTTGGGGATGTAATACCATATTTCCACCTGAACATTCATCAGATTTGTTATTCTAACACATCATTAAATCCATATCTACCATTTTGTAACCATTCACATTCATTAAAGTTCATTCTGCAGTAAATGTCATGGCTATTCTAGTGCAGGTTGTGTTTTACTACTACAGATTCATCCATTCATCATAACTACCAAGAAATAAAGAAAAAATTACCCACATAAACACAATTTTTATTGTGGTTCACCCCCTGGGATACGTCCACAAAGATCTGTCATTATATTCTATTTTATTATTCTTCATCAAAAATCATAGCGATGTGCACATTACATCCGAGTACAACTAAATATAGTGAGCCTAAAAAGATTGCACCAAGCTCGACAACTTTTGACCTTACCCTCTAGTACAATGCATATCTCTCTCTCAAAAAAGGACTCTAAGATCATATCTCTATTAGCTACACAACTCTCAACAAAAGTTAACAACTCTCAAAAACTCTATACTCTCACCCGCATGACTCTAAAAAATCTCTCTCCTTAGATCTCAGAGTACATATTTATACTACAAAAATGGGTAAAGAATCATTACAATAATGACCAAAACGCTAACACACTAACCCTAGGTGAGTTAGGTTTTCCCACTTTCTAACTCCATGCATTCGGTTGATCTTCTTCCTTCTTCCTTCCATTGACATTCCTACTTCCTCACGCTTATTTTCCCTGATATCCAACGCATGCTTCTTTTCTGGTCCATTTTCTAACTGCCTCATTGATTGCTGCATTTTTCCCCAAANTGATTTATGTGTAAGGGAAGACATATGCTACAACCTAGGTCTCAAGTGGGATGACACTTGGCATAGAGGAACACATCATTTTCTTTACATGCAAAACTTATGACTTGGAAAGAATTGCAGAAGGAAAGCTCACCGACATGCCAACCAACAGATGCATGTCACAAGGGAAAGAGTTCTATCAAAACCCAAAAGAATTGATTACCATCATGTAAGACTTGCCAACCAACAATATTAACATCAAATCCCTTACCATCTTTCGAATTCTATATTGAAGAAGTTATGAGCTCAAATTTTGGTCGATAAAAGAAACAATAAGGAAAATGATGCAACCTCTTCTCCTTGAATTAATATCAAGAGTTATCCTCCCACCATCATAAAGTATCTCCTTGGGATCTTCATCATGAAAAGCGAAATAGTCATCATCAACAATTTCCAAGGGTTGAGGCATACCATAAGTATGATTCGAATTATAAAGGTAAGAGTAGAAGGATAAAATTATAACTTCAACCACTTGTAAGTAAAAATTAAAGAAGGCCTCAATTCTCACAATCTACAATAAGGCCTCCTAACTTATTTCTAATATATACTCACGACTTCCATCTTCTTGACCCAAAACTTCATACTTTTTATATGAAAACTCATCATAAATTGGTACAAAAGTTTCCCCTTCTCTAACTCCATGTTCACTAACCAAGTGGTCTTCATAAATTGGGAAGGAATCAGGACCAAAGAGTTGATTAGTCAAATCATCTTCAAAACAAAGAGTCAAGGTTTGAGGATAACATTAGTTAACAAACAATTGGTACTTGATTTGGATTTTCTCATGATGGTATTCATTTCGACAAGAAATGCTTTAAGTTTGGAAGGGATGATCAAAAATATTTTCTACAATGTCCTTAAAACAAAGGTCACATGATACTACATCATCCCCTAAATCAGTTATTNGGTACTTGATTTGGATTTTCTCATGATGGTATTCATTTCGACAAGAAATGCTTTAAGTTTGGAAGGGATGATCAAAAATATTTTCTACAATGTCCTTAAAACAAAGGTCACATGATACTACATCATCCCCTAAATCAGTTATTTCACTTTCTTCACAATAATCATCAGAAAAAGGGATATGAGGAACAATGCCATGTAAGTCAAAATTGTTTTCCACACAAGATTCTTTTTCAAAGAATGTTTTTTTAGATAAAGCGTAGTCTTGTTTAGAATGATTTTCAAAAAGAGTGTTGTCAAATGGGATGGTATCGAAGAAGAATTAATGATCATGGATAACATGGGAAAATTTCTAAGAGCAATATTCCTCACAAACCCTTGAATTTTTTGATAAAGAATCATGAGATGCATAATTATTTCCTTGACTAGTCAAGAAGAGATTGGGGTTCGCATGGTAAGCATGTTTAGAATCTAAGAATAATCTACAAGTCAATTTCTTCCGAGGGCCACTACAAAAATCACATTGAGGAGGGGTAGTAAGAATCTCAAGAAAAACTTAAAAGTGTGGTGAGATGGGTTGGGAAGGAAAGGAAGTAATGCAATTTTTAAAAATCACCTTTCCCACCAAATTAGGACTTGTGCTATGAACCTATACCAATTTCGTGCACTTCTACAAAGAGACAGATGAAATATATCAGAAGAAGTGTAAACATATTCAACCCAAATATATTGACAAAACTGGATGAACTTGTCAATATGATCACGAGAAATGGGTAAAATTCAAATAGAGAGAAACTAACCATCGACAGACTCGTAATCAAATCAAAATATGGTTTATTCATGATCATGTAAGGTAATAAAATACATTTCTCCTTAAAAGAAATGTGATCATTAAATAAAAAAAATGGAAAAGAAACATTAAATGGTTCATCCCTGGTATGGTCACCAAAATATGTTGATATAAAAAACTAGGAAGTTTCAATACCAACAATTCAACCTCCTGTGACGCTAGGTGGTAAAAGGTGGTAATGTCACCCTAAATTTCGAGCTCGAGAAAGAAAATCACATTAGATCCTAAAACCTAAGAGTCTAAGCATGAATGCCATTTTATTCTTTTGTAAATATTTGATTTTATATATTTTTACAACTATATGATTTTTATATTTTTTCTTTTATAAAGAAATGTGAATTTGAAAAAAAAAATAGTAAAAATTTAATAATAAAAAGTTAAAGTAAAATGATCTAATTAATAAACTAAAATTCAATTGAAACTAAATTAATGAACATATCTAAATGAATTTTTAAAATATTTTCTTTCAATATTGCAACTAACAAAATAAAAAGTTAAACAAAATGAAAAGAAAGAAAAGATGATGGATTTTGTTTTGCTTCAAATATTAAAATTAGTTAACCAAAAATTAATAAAGTACATTGAAATTATTTAAAGAAAAAAAAACATATTAACATTATTTTGGTTTTTTTTTTAATATTATATTAAAAATAAATAAATAAATAAATAAAAAAGAAAAGAGAAATAATTCCAAAGTCTTGATCTTTTATTTATTTGAAATCTCATATATATTTTAATATTTTTTTATGCTTTGAAGCCCTTCTTAAGGTTTGGATCAGAGTTGTCTTTTAACTATTCTAAATGGAATTTAATATCATACACAGAATAGTCAAACTTAAGAAAAATATTAAAAGTTATTCTCATTTCCTTATTTTTCCACTTTGAAAAATGTCATTTCTATGAAGAGTTCATCAAATCCACTTAATAAATGCAATTTAGCATCATACACAGAATAGTCAAACTCAAGAAAAATATTAAAAGTTATTCTCACTTCCTTATTTTTCCACTTTGAAAAATATCCTTTCTATGAAGAGTGCATCAAATCCACTTAATAAATGGAATTTAGCATCATACACACAATAGTCAAACTCAAGAAAAATATTAAAAGTTATTCTCACTTCCTTATTTTTTCGCTTTGAAAAATGTCCTTTCTATCAAGAGTTCATTAAATCCACTTAAAATCAATGGAGAATGAACTATTTAAAAGGATGAACCTCACTTAGCTCTTTGGATACCTCTCATAAAAAAAAAAGTCCCCCTTTTGTTAATTGTTTGTTGCTTACTTTATATCTTTTGGTGGGTCATTCTGATAGTTAGGGTTGATTTAGTTAACGAAAATGAAATGAACAAGATCTAACTTCCTCCCTTTTATTTAATAAAATAAGATAACATTCGTTTGAGAAATTTCCTTATTCTTATCTACGTGTCAATTTTCGTTTTTGTTTTTTATCGTCCCTAAGATTTTCTAATTGTCTATGTTGATGTTCCCTCTTCTCTTTAAGAGATTCCAGCTCGGAATGAACTTGGGGCATAGACATACACCTAGGGATCGAACATCAATCTTGTATGCCATATCTTCAACTTATTTTTCTACAAATCATATACTCGATCTATAGTTTAATTTGCATACACAGAAGCAATATGTTCTTTGCACTTACACATCATCAGTTCCTAGGCATTGGAGTTGTAATTACACTCCAAATGTAATTACACTATGAAACGGTTGTTGCGGACATTCAGTGCAATATAGCTAGCGACACGATCCTTTTGACCAAAATTAATCAAATCCAAAACATTAGAAGTTTCTTTAACGAGCATAAGTGTAACATCCGGTACATTAAATCCATTCTAATATATAATTTCTTACTTAAGGTGTATCGTCGGAGATGATTCCTCACTTGTTTGTTAATAGTTGCTTTAAATTTTAAATTTGTCCACTTAATGATTTGTCGTCCTCAACAAACTTGTTTCTCTCGAACAATGTAAGTCTTCGCAGAGTGGTATGTAGTATCACCTGAGCTTGTTTGTCTAACAAGGGATCTCTGTAATAATAATGCAAGTGCACTTAGTTTTCTTGTCAAACTCCTCAACCTTAGTCTTTCCTCTTAATTTCACGCTGCATCAACCCATTCTATATGCTGCTAAGATCCCATAATTATTCCACCAGTAGGGAGGTTAGGTCCAGGCGTGTATTCCATCAGTTCATGAATTGTGGCATCAGGATTATGAATAATAGAAATCAATGCATATGTAACCTCTCCAAGATTACGAGGAGGTATATAGGTTGCCATGCCAACAACTATTCCTATAGCACTATAGCACTGTTTAGCATGACATTTGGGAGCATGGAAGGTACTAAAGATGGCTCCGTTTGTGACCCATCAAAATTTGGGACAAAATAAGCCTTATCTAATTTGAGGTTTGACAGAAACATAATCTGAAAAATTTCTTCCATTATAGGTTCTGTATATCACATGGAAGCTGGAGGATCTGCATTAACTGATCCAAAATTCCCATGCCCTCAGAGAGGAGGGGATCACAATGACAAATCTTGTTCCATCATAAATGCCATATAAAAACCAACAATAAATGGATAAAGAGGACATAAGTCACCAGCAGGCCGCACTACATGAACACGTTAGTGCACTTTCAATATGCGCGTTTGGTCAATCTTACCAACGGGAAATGCTACAAGCCCATCCTTCTCAAGAAACCTATGCACTACCAAGACAACACTTCGAATCTCATTGCTAGAAGTTACAACCTCGAGTGTATATATCTTTGAATACACAATGTCTTCGAGCTTGGCAATTCGATCCTCATTGCCTTAACCAGATCAAGCTCACGACTTCTATGGTATCAAATTGCAAGTGTTCCATATGTAATATTATTTAACTTCATAAATTTATTTTCCATAGCTTTAACAACTGTCATGCCATGAGTTATTCCTCTCTCAAAAACCACATCTTTCCAGCAACCATTATATGTTATGTAATGGCTCCTACCCAAGGCTATGCATATGTGAACATGCTCATGCAAATCATATTTTCTAACAACAACCACATCTTTCCAGCAACCATTATATGTTATGACTAATGGCTCCTGCCCAAGGCTATGCATATGTGAAAATGCTCATGCAAATCATATTTTCTAACAACAACCACATTTTTCCAGCAACCATTATATGTTATGAGTAATGGCTCCTACCCAAAGGCTATGCATATGTGAAAATGCTCATGCAAATCATATTTTCTAACAACTTGTATGGCATCATTGAAAGGCTATCTCAAAACCATCAAACATGGAATGCAAGTGATCTACTTCAAACTTAGCACATTGATCTCTCGTTGTGAATATCAAATTTGGGTCAAACATGGAATGCAAGTGATCTACTTCAAACTTAGCACATTGATCTACTTCAAACTTAGCACATTCATCAATCGTTATGAATATCAAATTTGGGTCAATGAACGAGACTTAATATAAGATATCAATTTGGGTCAATGAACGAGACTAATATAAGATATCATTTTGGGTTGTGAATATCAAATTTGGGTCAATGAACCAGACTTAATATAAGATATCATTTTGGTTAACGACCATTTTAAGTGATAGGTAGAGAACCATTACAATTCTGCCAAGCACCATGTTAACCTTGAAATATTTTGGAAAACGAAGTTATGAGTGCAAATATGAAATGGTTAATAATGTGAGGAATGGGATAACGGATCATTTTAAGTGATAGGTGGAGAACCATTACAATTCTGCCCAGTACCATGTTAACCTTGAAAAAAAATTGTAATGAACTTGTAACTTGTCCTACATGCATAACTGAGTGATGTTATCTATTAGAAAATATTCATCATAATTTATAAATATTCTTGAATATAGAAATATTTAAAGAAATCTTTTTTTAAATGTGTAGCAATAGCGTACTGAGGGGGGGAGCTTAGCAATGATTTTCCGGCTAATAAGTCTTGACCTAAATTTTGGTTAAAAGGCTATACACTATCTTCGTAGTCTCTAGGTTTGAAAGATTATAAACTTTTAGACCATCTTTATACCCAATAAAGATACACTTTTCAGCCTTTTTATCTAGCTTATTTTCCTTTGGAACGTAAACATAGGCATCACAACCAAATACCCTAAGATGTGTAAGAGAGAGTTTCTTACCATTCCACACCCCATGTAAAGTCTTGTATTCCAACATTCATGAGGGTGATCGATTCACTATCTAACATGCAATACCCACTTCCTCTACCCAGAATTATTGTCCTAACCCAACACCAATGAGCATGCACCTTACTTTTTCCATCAACATCATGTTCATCCTTTTTGCAATTCCATTGTGTTGAGCTCAATATGGAGTAGTCTTATTCCTTTCCATAACACACTTCTTATAGAATTATTCTAATTTGTTTCGACAAAATTCTCCACCAGTATCCATCATCAACGCCTTAATTCTCTCGTCTCTGTAGTTATCCACAAGAGCCTTAAACTATTCAAATTTATCAAATAATTTATATTTATTCATTAGGAAATAAATCCATGTATTCCTCAAGAAGTCAACAATTAATGAGACATTGTACATATATTTTCCCACTTATCGAACTAACATAGGTCCAAACACATCATTGTGCAACAACTGTAAAATTCGCTCTTCCCTCATTACACCAAAGGGGAATATTACTCAATTTTTCTTCCCATATACACAATGTTGACAAAAGTAAAAATCCAGAGAGAAGTTAGGCATACCTTCAACCATACCTTTACTGTGCAATACTGGAAGGACTTCTCTTTGATATGTCCTAGTCTTTGATGCCACAACATAATATTTTTTGCAGAGATTGTAGGAGTTATTTCTTCTTCATCTCCTATTAAACTCGTCACTAATAGCATTTTATAATAGCTTATACATGGTTCTAATCCAAACTTGACGCAGCCGCACTCCTCGGAGCACGTCCTCTCTCACAGGATCTTCTTCCTTCTCCGCTCGAAGAACTCCAAGGTTCTTCTATTTCCCTATCGGGAAATCTGCACCCACGGTTCTCTTCGTGCGATCCCCCTTCCTTGACTTATTGGAGAATTGACACTTGCGACTCCGCAAGTTCTCTGTTGATAGTTGGGCTCTCGAATTCCCGAGACTCGAGATGTCAGTCAACGCTGACTTCCTCTTTCCTCTATCGGGACTTCGGCTCTATCACGGCTTCGCTATTCACGACATCAACCACTCAATTTTCCAACTCCCAATATCCGATGCGTCGAAACGTCGATACGATCCTATCGCACTTCCGCTACTCGCCACTTTGCGTCCTCGTGACTTGGAGTACCCAATACCTGGGCGCTCACCCTGCGAACTTCCGAGTTTGTGAGATCTCCCGATCTCTGCCACCTGTCTTCCACTCACTCTTGCAGTCCCACACACTACCCTTTTTTTTCGTCGGGATATCGCGTCTCGCAAGATCGCAATTCTTGTTGCGAACCTTTGGAACTTCACCTTGCGAGTCCCCGATACACAATATGCGCATAGATCCGATGATCCTTGAGACTCGTATCAGCGAATTTGCCCCTCCTGAACTCCAAACCTTCAGACATTCGCGCCGTAATCTCCTTGCACCTCCGCGAGATTCAACAGCCCACAGAACTTCGTGAAATCTCCTCGAAGGATTTCGATCGTCCGTTCTTCCTGTGCTAAAACTGCAAAATGAAGGAGTATCTCTCCACGAGACTCGTTCACTCGCTCGCCAACCTGCGATGATTCTCCCCGACTTCTCACGACAGCTTCCCTGCACTTATACCTTAGTGAAATTTAAGGCCTATTCCTCCTCGTCTTTTCCACAACTTTCGATCCTCTTTAGGAAACTCTTGCACGCACTCCTTGCGGCAAATCTTCAACAACGCCTAAGTGTTGAAGCTTCGACTCTGTGCACACCTGCAGTAGCAGTCTTAATTCCCTTTACTCAGAATTTCAAATCTGAGTCTTCACCTGGCCTGTGCACACCTTGCACGGCTCCAGTGCCAAATCTGCACTTCTAGAAACTTAGAAAAAAAGTTATCTCTAATTGAACCTTTCTGTCAATGCACTCCTTGCGGACGATTCAACTGCACTCCTTGCAGGAATTCTCTGGTTTAAGATAGAGAAACAATTGAAACTAATTCCCTCTTCCTTTTAGACATCAATTCAACCATGAAATCACATACACAACATATAAAAGAAAATGTGTAACAGGAAGAAAACATTCAGGAGCATAACATCAATACCTCGAGAAACAACACAAACCATGAATTTGAATCAAAGCTTTCTTCTTATTAATTCAAATTTCTATACATGGTTGTTCTTCATACACTTCTCTCTGTGTGTTGTCTCCTGCTTCTCTAGCTCAGGCTCCTCTATGTTACAATGTACAAAGGAGGGTGTCTATATCTGTTTTCCCTCTCGAACTCTAGCTATCAAATCTAGAATTAAATTGCTATCTAACTTTTCATTAACTATATTAAATGCCTCATCTACCTAAGGACGAGAGCTATCCGCTCAAGGTCCATTTACAATATATAAAGTGTGCCTTCATAAATGGATTCATTAAGGACTTGCGCAACAATCCCAAAGTATTCTTCAAAATTTGTGTTGGCTTGTCCAGCTTTCTTCTGCTCCACGCTAGCTCGCTTGATGTGCTGGCGATGCTCCTGCATCATACTCCTCGGCTTGAAAAATTTCATGGGCTCCTGTCCATGAGCTCCTGCACGGTATG
>SNQJ01S0011781.1:239138-258790 GCA_010110895.2 Picea sitchensis
GTGTCCTCCCATCCTTCTCCAGGGTATATGTGTTCATTCTCCCATCATGAACCACATTTCTGTCATATTTCCATGGTCTACCCAGTAATAAATGACATACATCCATGGGAATAACATCACAGAGTACTTTATCATTATATCCACCTATCTTGAATTCAACTAAACACTGTTTAGTGACACTTACCTAATGTCCCTTCTGTAGCCATGAAACTTTGTATGGACTCGGGTGATCAGTTGTCTCCAGCTCCAGCTTTTCCACCATCTCGGTTGAAACGAGATTATCTGTGCTACCGCTGTCCACGATAACCTTGCATACCCAATCCTTGGTCTTGCAAGTTGTTCTGAAAATTTTGGTCCTTTGAGGTGAGTCCTCCACCTCCTTCCCGGGTGTTAAGAGAACTTTACGCATCATCAACGACCTTTCGCCTTCTGTGTCTTCGGTCTCAACATCCCGCTTCTGCGCTTCAGCGATGTGAGCTTCTCCAATGTCCTTCTTCCCACATGTGAAACATGTGATTACTCCACCTCGACCTCTTCCTCTACCTCTGGTACGAGGAAAAGTGTTTTCGTCAGCATAATCTCCCCTCTGCTCATTATCTTGTCCTTTCTTCTCAATGTATGGCCCTCTCTGTGAGGTCCCACCTTTCTCAACCTTACCCTGAGGTTTCTTCCATTCCTCCCTGGGTTTCTGATTTCTTTCCTGGGAAACTGCTTTGCCTCTGGGATGACTTCTGCCTCGCCCTTGCTGACCTTGCTTTTGGTTCAACTTCTCCTCTGCTTAACTCATCCTGAATGTCGTATCTTAGACCATTCAGGTATCTGGCAACCTTCTCATCATCGCTCTCCCCATGACCTGCTCTGATGTTCAGTCGATAGAATTCCTTAGTGTATTCTTTCACTATCATTAGCTTCTGTCTCAGGTTCTACATCCTCCTGAATAGAGTGATTTGGTAATCTTTTGGGATGAACTTCGCCTTCATCTTCATGATCATTCGGTCCCAACTCTTGATCTTCTGCTTGCCTTTGCAACGTCTGTCAGCTTGTAGCTCATCCCACCATAATGTTGCATGTCCCTTCAAGCGCGTGACAGTGAATCTGACCTTCTTGTCCTCTTCGATCTCTTCATAGTCGAAGTAGGTATCAAGAGCTCTAATCCAGTCTAGCAGCTCTTCTACATCCAAGTTCCCCTCATAGACTGGGATGTCCATCATCGCTTTCGCACCCATCCTGGCGATACCTTTAATTAATCGTTCAGTTGATGCATATTCGGTTGCAACTTCCTCCTCTCATTCAGCCTCAACTTCATCCTCTGAATCGTTGAAATTCCCTGCACTAGCTGTGCGTCTCTGAGCTGTCTCCATCTCTTCAAGTCTGGCTCGAAGATCTCTTATCTGTCTCTCCATTTCTCGATTTCCTATTGGCTTGCCTCTTCTCCGCACCTCTTTATCCTCTGGATCAGGTGACTATCTTTCTCTTCTGGGCGACATGGTGAACTTCTTCTCCTCTTCTACAGAAAGAAAAGAATTTCCTTTCTCTGATACCAAACCTGACGCAGCCGCACTCCTCAGAGCATGTCCGCTCTCACAGGATATTCTTCCTTCTCCGCCCGAAGAACTCCAAGGTTCTTCTATTTTCCTATCAGAAAATTTGCACCCACAGTTATCTTCGTGCGATCCCCCTTCCTTGACTTATCGAAGGATCGACACTAGCGACTCCGCAAGTTCTCTGTTGATAGCTGGGCTCTCAAATTCCCGAGACTCGAGATGTCAGTCAACACTGACTTCCACTTTCCTCTATCGGGACTTTGGCTCTATCGCAACTTCACTATTCGCGACATCAACCACTCGGTTTTCCAACTACCGATATCTGATGCGTCGATACGATCCTATCGCGCTTCCGCTACTCGCCACTTTTCGTCCTCGTGACTTGGAGTACCCAATACCTGGGCGCTCAACCTGTGAACTTCCGAGTTTGCGAGATCTCCCGATCTCCACCACCTGTCTTCCACTCACTCCTGCAGTCCCACATGCTACCCTTTTTGTCGTCAGGATATCGCGTCTCGCAAGATCGCAATTCTTGTTGCGAACCTTTGGAAATTCACCTTGCGAGTCCCCAATACATGATATGAGCGTAGATCCGATGATCCTTGAGACTCAGATCGATGGCTCTGCCCCTCCTGAACTCCGAACCTTCAGACGTTCATGCCGTAATCTCCTTGCACCTCCGCGAGATTCAACGGCCCATGAAACTTCACGAAATTTCCTTGAAGGATTTCGATCGTTCGTTCTTCCTGTGCTAAAACTACAAAAAGAAGGAGTATCTCTCCACGAGACTCGTTCACTCGCTCGCCAACCTGCGACACTTCTCCCCGACTTCTCACGATAGCTTCCCTGCACTTATACCTTAGTGAAATTTAAGGCCTATTCCTCCTGAGCGTTTCCACAACATTCGAGCCTCTTCAGGAAACTCTTGCACGCACTCCTTGCGGCAAATATTCAACAACGCCTAAGTGTTGAATCTTCGACTTTGCGCACACCTGCAGCAAAAGTATTAATTCCCTTTACTCGGAATCAAAACTCAGAGTCTTAACCTGGCCTACGCACACCTTGCATGGCTCCAGTGCCAAATCTACACTTCTAGAAACTTAGAACAAAAGTTATCTCTAATTGAACCTTTCTGTCAACGCACTCCTTGCGGACGATTCAACTGCACTCCTTGCAGGAATTCTCTGGTTTAAGATAGAGAAACAATTGAAACTAATTCCCTCTTCCTTTCAGACTTCAATTCAACCATGAAATCACATACACAACATATAAAAGAAAATGTGTAACAGGAAGCAAACATTCAGGAGCATAACATCAATACCCCGAGAAACAACACAAACCATGAATTTGAATCAAAACTTTCTTCTTATTAATTCAAATGTCTGTACATGGGTGTTCTTCATACACTTCTTTGTGTTCTCTCTCCTACTTCTCTAGCTCAGGCTCCTCTATGTTACAATGTACAAAGGAGGGTGTCTATATCCGTTTTCCCTCTCGAACACTAGCTATCAAATCTAGAATTAAATTTCTATCTAAATTTTCATTAACTATCTTAAATGCCTCATCTACCTAAGGACGAGAGCTATCCACTCAAGGTCCATTTACAATATATAAAGTGCACCTTCATAAATGGCTTCATTAAGGACTTGCGCAACAATCCCAAAGTATTCTTCAATATTTGTGCTGGCTTGTCCAGTGGTCTTCCGCTCCGCTCTGGCTCGCTTGATGTGCTGGCGATTCTCCTGCATCAAAACTCCCTTCAATAGCACCATTTCCCCTCGAACCATCGTGTAGGTTTCTTTATCAATCACAATTTTTACCCTTGCATCATTCATTTTTCTTACATAAATCAATTTTTTTTCCATCCGTAGGATGTGTAGAACATGACGGAGTGTTTTAATCCTTTGATCCATTACCTTCAACTAGAATTTTCCTTGTCCAGTTATTTTTATTATTGATCCATCACCTAAGAAAACATCACCTCCATCATACCTTTCATATTCGCAAAACTAGTCCCTATGAGGATTCATATGAAAGAATGCACTTGAGTCGATCAACCATGCCTAATGATCTACATGTGTTATTGAAGAATCCAAGTACACATCCCCTCCTTCATCCATGATTTTTTTTCTTCTATAAAAGGGGGATCATTATATCCCTTCCCTCTCTCAACACTTTTGGATCTACATTGTTTCTTGTAGTGTCCTTCTTTTCCACATCTCCAACATACCTTTAAAAAGTTTCCCAAAGATTTATATCTTCCCATAGATTTAGATCTACTACTTGAGGACTTAGATCTATTTCTTTCCTTGGATTGTCCTCTTGCAATTAAGGAATTTCTATTATATATTTGCATATTTTTTTGTCTCATATCCTCCAAAAACAAGGATGAGACTAAATCATTGAAAGTTAAAGTAGTTGAATTACTACCGATGGCCACAACCACACTATCCATGAGTTTGGTAAAGAGAAAAATAAAATGATGCACTTATGTTCATCTTAAATATTAATATAGATAGACAAGAGCCAACTCACCATAGTATTGAAGGCGTTCAGATGCTCTGTCATCAAGTCTCCATCTTTTATCCTCAGGTTGTAAAACTTCCTCCCCAGGAACAGATTTTTTACTAGGGACGTTGAATGATACAACGCCCCTCACTTATCCCATAATTCCTTGGTTGTAGCTTCCCCTCACACATCTAGTAATAATAAGTATGAGAGACACAAACAAATTGTGATCTTTTCCTTGATCAAATTTCTTCCATTGTTCTGTTGAAATTCATGTAGGTGCAGTATCTATATCCACAATGATCCACTAATCTTTTTCCACCAACATATCTTCCATCTTGAGCTTCCACAACTCAAAAAAAAATTTCATTAAATTTTCCATATCTCTATTTTTGAATTTCTTGCTATTTCTTATCTCCACGAGAATCGATACTGTAGAGCTCCCATTGTAACAAGGTTTATGACATACCCGATTCAAAACCTTAGCCAAAAATGCATCCCCCTAAAGAAAATAATTGGTTTGATACCAAATGTATATGTTAACCATGTACAATTACTTATTGCAAATAGATTCTTAGTAAGAACAAAACAGATACGATGGAACACACACATTACATAGATATTTTATCCTCAAAACCCAAACTAGGAAAACCAACAACCTATTTAGATTTTCACCTCTAATATTTTATTTATCGTATATCTTCATTGTTTGCAATACAATATATAGAATCCTCTAACGTCCAAATCCCTTAATCCATTGACTCTGATTAGTGAACAACCGTAATTCCTTAACTAGAATTAGAAGACCACCACTAAAACATGGATGCAAAGACTACCAATTTATTTTCAGGGTCTTTTCCCCTGAACCCCTGTGCATTGGGGAACACCCCCCACACCCCCCTAGATAAGGGGCCTATTCCCCCCTATCGCCCCACTGCATTCCTAACATGACACAAACACTTGTTCATGTAAAGAATATAACACATACCCAAAACACTAGATCCATAAGAGCAATGCATATCTAGAAATGGGGACTAAAAGTATGGTCCATAACCAACCAAAAGGAATTTGGAGATACCACCTACTCCCCTCATTTATACGTATACATCTAAGTATGGAGGAATAGAATATATGCATACAAATATAACCAGACTTTGTATCATATTGATACAATGATGTATATATATGATGGGTCACATATGTTGAAAAAGGGTAGGGTACAATAAAGTGGATGTAAGGTGAAATATATGGCCCTAACTTGGGGACATGTTCTCATCTCTAGAGTGCATGAGAACTCTAAAATATGAAAAAATTATAGACCTAAAATTTTCTCAACTGATAGATGTCAAATCCTTGAGTGGGGGAAGAAACACGTTCCTTTTCCCCTTCCCTAAGAGATAAATAAATCCATGTGTAAATTAAATATATCCAAGCACATGTTAGTAGTACCATATCTCAAAGAAAAATATGTGCATGTGAGCATCATATTACGTAATTATAAAATAAAAATTACAAGGAGAACACCTTGTAGTGGAATGTTTTACAGAACCTCCCAATTTTTGTGTACCCCTTCTCTGTTTATAGCATAGATTGTTAGAAAAGGAAGGTGACCAAAATTTTTTGTAGAGGTTTTTATAGTAGTGCACCTAATTCGTACAAACAGACTAGTGTTCTCACTAACATAACACCTTGATGCTTAAGCAATAAAGTGCATGAATGACCGTTATTAATATAAAATTATAAAATATCATTTTTTTAAAATAAATTAAATGCATATCAATGCTCTACTATAAACTAGAATAATAGGTGCGCATATAAAGGATGCACCAGATCATGTTAGAATAATTGGTTATTCAATAAAAAATTATGATTTAAAAAACCAAAAAAACATTCATAGTGCACTTAAAAGAGCCAACCACACGAGTGTGTATACAATAGTGGCACACCAAATAACAATAACGGTGTGTTTAATAATACTGTAGCCTAGAATTATTTTAATATCTAGCCAAAATTCAAACTTGTGTGTTACTCATACGACCACACACTACCACACACTATTGTGGCATACTTTATGGTGCACTGTGATAAGGTAAAATAAAAAATATATATACCAGTGTGTTATGGAACTATAGAATGCACTCATGCATATTACTATTGGGTACACTATGATAGGGTAAACAAATAAAAAAATACCAAATTGAATTTCGTTATTACATTTTATTTTGTTCATCTAACCAATCAGATGAGCACTGGTACTCACCCTCGTTCTACCCCCCCACCCCCATTTACAGTTCTATATAGTGTTGTTTCCCCAATTTAATAGCTTCATTGGCAGATTCCATATATTTTTCAATTTAAAAAAAAAAATGCACTTTTTCATTTTTTTCCTTACGATCCAACCATGCCTCCTCAAGAAATAAGAGACTAGGTAAATTGTTTGTTACCTAATTTTAATTTTTGTTAGATTAAAATTTAAAATTGGGATTAAATTTGACATTTATTTCATTTAAAAAAAATTATGTGCAACACTTCACACATTTGTCGCACTCTAGACATAGTGCATCCGATGAATTTATAGGAATCACCCTAGGTTTTGAGTATAAAACTACACAACGCCCCACTAAAAACTAAGAACTTTTCACTAGGATGGGTGGTGTGCATTACTGGCTCCTCTTGTCTTAGAGGACACACCATCTTTTCTATAAACCCATTGGTGTGTTTCAGAAAATAAACCACACGAGTGCACCTCAAAACACTAAACTCCTTGTGATTAATTTGTTATAAAAAGCAATGCACCACTAAAAATACACACTAGGGATCCAAGCAACATGGAGAATAAAACTTACTCGTGTACATTTATGATGTGTATCATTTTAGACAAGGCACCTCAAGATGGTGAGTAATAGGAATAACCTACACGAGTGCATCACATCACACTACACATATTAAGAGTCTCATATCAATGTATTTAGTGAATAAGGTAGAATTGGTGCACTAAACAACAAGGAGAATTGAAATTACCAATGTACATTAATGATGCATATCATTTTAGATGAGGCATCACACCATTGCATTATAGGGAATAAAAAAATTACCACAGGAGTGGGTTTAATGAATAATGTAGTACCAGTGTGCAAAATAACATGGAGTACCGATCTTATTGGTTTACATTGACTGTGTGTATCCTTTTAGACTAGGCACCACAAACGCATGCATTATAGGGAATAGCCCACACTAGTGCACCACATCACAATGCACATATAAAAATTAGCATGCCGATGTGTTTAATGACTAAGGTAGAACCGGTGCACCAAATAACATGAAGCATAGTGAAGGTGGTGGTGCTTGTTTTATAATAAAGCACACATTTCATGGTGTGTATGATCTATTAAAGGTTCACAGATTACTTTACTATATTTATTTTGCAACTACAAATTAATTTCATTTTTTTATAAATACAAAATGATTATATATGTGTGTGTTTTGTAATTTCAATTTGTTCTATTTATATAATATATTCCTATAATGAATTGTATGTAAATCAATGATGACGATGGGGAGCACAGGAGTAGGAGCAACAACAACTAATTGACATGTACAACTTTATGCATCAGTGGGAAGCCAAAGAGAGGAAGAGGGAGAATATACATTGTCATATTGCACAACAAAATAATTTACTTTTGAGGAATTTTGGCCTCCTCATGTTTTATGAGGAGGATACATCCCTCAGGGGAAAATATTCATTTTTAAAGTAGTTTATCTGTCACTAGGATCATGCTCGATAAGAATTTAGGGTTGAAGTGGAACTAATTTAATTTAATTTATCACTAATTTTTCTAGGATGGGGGTGTTATCACTATGTAAATTCCCAGAGGTTGTTGAAAGGTAGAAGAAATTTTCAGGAAGTAACTTTATCCAACCATTTTGAAACTGGGATCTAGCCCTGCCAGTTTCAGAGAGGGATCTTTCTGTAAGATTTAACTTTGTTTCAAAATTCAGATATTAGGCTAGTTAAAATAAATAGGATTGAGTTGTTTGTTTTTATAAAATGGTCGAAAAAGGTTTATGCCTCCATTGGGCTATGGGGCTTGCTTTTATAAATTTTGAGACTAAATAACAGATTTTAAAAGGTATTCTCATAAGGAAGGATAATCAACTATTGGATTCTTTAGCATAAAAATGATGGAAAGAAAAGAAGATGAGATAATCAATTATAACCAAGAAGCATTTAAGAATTTCTTAATTATAACATCAGAAGAAAACATTTAGATCATTTAAAGTCAGAAACAGAGTATATGAGGATAAATTCTTCAACTGTCGCTACTTTCAAATGATCAGATTCAGAAAAAAAAAATGAGTACTAAGAGAGATAAATATTCAACAAAGAGGAGAAATCTTCACCAACAGCTAACACACGAGAATCCTGTGAAACATCCCTTTTATTACTAGTATATCTTTGATAAAAATTACAATGCTTATAGCTTGCTTGGGCATAAAGATCAACCCTCAATACTTCCAAGTTCGAAGTATTTATAATCAAAAGTACTAATGACCCTGTCATTAATGATCAGGACGTGGTAAATTCTAGATCTAACTAACTAAGTAACAAGATACAAAAATGTAGGAACTGATGATGACATGTCGAATCTTTCATGTTGATTTTGGGGAAGGTCGTTAGTGAGTCATTCACGTGACTTTGATTGCTCTACATGCTGAGTCGGATTGTACACCTCATCCCTCATTCGAGTAAAGTGCACAGCTCCTCCCATCTTTGCTGACTAGGAATGGTGACTTTGAGCAGTCTTCGATAGATTTCATCCATTTCTGTATATTTAGAAAATGTCAGCCTAGTGATGAAAATATATTTGATCTCATGCTGGATGTTGAGATCCACCTGCAAAGTCTCTAGAAATGCTTTGCTTGTTATGCTGCCCTGTATTCCTGAAAACTTGGAACTGTCCTTGGCCACCGTGGGAATTTCTCCTTGTAGTCAGGGTGGGTCATCAGCTTGTCATTCAGTACCAGTAAACCAGGAAGACCTTTCTTTTGCAAGGCATCGATCTTCCTGAAGAACCTCTGAAATCCGACATCCATGTTTTGGACTTTCTCCTCTAGCTGCAACATAAATCCTCTTTCAGTCAGAACCCTCTTGACTTTGAGGATGGTTTCCATCCTATATTCAATCTTCAGGTCTTCCATCTCTTCCCTAGTCTTCAAATTCATAAATCTAATGATTTCATTTTCTTCTTTGGGCATTTCCCCCATCTCTACCTTTATCTTGTCAGTGGCCTCCTGCTCCTCAACACTAATTCCTGTTGTTCAAACATAATTTGACCCATGGGCCAAATTTCGTTTATGGACTTGGAGATGTCCATCCAAATGTTTTCCTTGGATTCAACTAGTGTTTTTCCTGCCACTGTTTGCTTTTGCAGCTGCTGTATTTCCTTCTTGAGATTTTCTGATGTTTGATTCTCAATGTTGTAGCTTGTCTGGTAGGAAGAATTAAGCTCCTGGATATTCTCAACCTTCTTTTTTAGTTTATTGATCTCTGTTCCTTGTAGAGTCATGTCCTCCATTGCTAGCTCTACAGATTTTTCTAGAGATGTCAGTGAGGTGGCTGATGGAAGTTATGTTGTAGTGGTTGTTGATACAGTTTTTGTGCTAACTCCTGTGAGAGGAAATTCACTTAGTGGGATGACTTCCATAGGTGTCGTTTGTTCCTTTTCCTTTACTAAACTTTCCAACTCCGTGTCCATTTCCTTTATCTGTGCATTTTGTTCCATGATAAGATTTAGCAATTCCTCCTTCTCCCCTTCTATCTCAGCTATCTCTTTGGCCAATGAGTCTTCTGTAGCTAGCAATTTCAGTTGCTTCCTCATAGATCCTATGTCTTCATTATTTTTATTGAGCAAATCCTCACCTGCTTCCACATTTTAGGGGTGATAACCAATTTTGAGCGACAATTATTCTAAGGATTTAATCCTGTTGTCCTTTGCAAAAGAGGATATTTTCTCCAGTTTTAATTGGGTCTGAATGTTGTTCAGAGACACCTCTAATTTTGCAGCAGTAGAGGAAGCGTGGGACAATTTGGAGAATACCATTTTTCCAGTCTGCCTATGCAGACCTGACGCAACCGCACTCCTCGGAGCACGACCGCTCTCCTCAGGACCTTCTCTTTCATTCACGGCCTGAAGAACGTCAACGGTTATTCTTATCCCTTATCAGAAACCTTCCTTACCCATTGATTCTCTTCGGCTCAATCCCCCTTTCTTTAGTTGTCGGAGGATCGAAACTTCGCGGCTTCGCGAGTTCACTATCAATTTCTAGGATCTCGAATCCCCGAGACCTGATGTATCAGTCGCGCTGACTTTCTCCCTCCGCTATCGGAACTTCACTCTATCGCGTTTCGCAACTCGCGACACCAATCACTCGGGGTTACAACCTTCGATACCCGATGCACCGAAATGCCGAGACTCGCGATCTCGCTTCCTCGCCACTCGCACGACCAAATGAATCCTACCTTGACTCCCGATGCCCGAGACGCCAAACCTACGATACCTCGCGTCAACTGCCACGTCACCAAACCCTGTGGCCCACACTATCCACATGGTCTTCGGGACTTCGCGTATCACTATATCGCGACTTCCGCTTCGAAGAGTTGGAGTCTTACTTCACGAACTCCTGATATGCCGATACATAAGTAGAACTATGCTCCTCATGATTCCGATCCACGGTTCCTGCCCTCCTGAGCTTCGAACCCTTCCCACACTTGCATTGTAGCCTCCTCGCACGCTGCAAGATCCAACATTCCACGAAACTTCGCGAAATCTCCTCAGAGAATTTCGTCCATCCGTTTCTTCCCTGTGAAAACCCACGAAAAGGAAGAAGTGTCTCTCCACGAAACCCGTTGTCGGCTCGCCAACCTGCGGCGCTTTTTCAAACATTTAATAGCAACTTCCCTTGCGTTTATCCTTCGATGAATTCGAAGGCCTACTCCTCCTAAGCTTGTTCTTTGACTTCTCAAGTCCTTCGAAAGAATCCTTTGCACGCACTCCTTGCGGAAAATCTTCAACAACNTGAAGCTTTCGACCCCGCGCACTCCTGCAGCGACAGTCTTTAAATCCCTTTGCTCAGAATCGCAACTCTAAGACTTTGCTTGGCTTGCGCACTCTTTCCACGACACTGTGACTTTGCCCTTCTAAGATGAATGAGAACAATAGCTTACTCTAATTGAACCTTTCTGTCAACGCACTCCTTTCGGACAATTCAACTGCACTCCTTGCAGAAATTTCTTGGCTCAATTAGAGAAACAATTGAAACTCAGTCACATTCCCTCTCAGACTTCTATTCAACCATGAAATCACATACACAACATATAAAGGAAAGTGTATAACATAAAACAAACATTCATGAGCATAACATCAATACACAGAGAAACAATTCACAGCCATGAAATTGAATCAAAGCTTTCTTCTATTAATTCAATATCTATACATGGGTGTTCTTCATACAATTCTCTGCTTGCTCTTCTCTTCCTGAATGTTGTATCTAATAATACGATGTACAAAGGAGGGTGTCTAAATCCATTTTTCCCTCTTGGACTCTAAATCTATCAAATCTAGAATTAAATTCCTATCTACCAGCATTAACTAAAATAAATGTCGTCTATCTACCTAAGGAAGAGAGCTATCCGCTCAAGGTCCATTACAATATACAAAGTGCGCTTCATTAAATATACACATTAATGTTTGGTGCAACAATATCAAGGTATTTTCAAAATTTGTGCTGGCGTTGTCCAACTGTTCTCCGCTCCTGCGCTGGCTCGCTTGATGAGTTGGTGATGCTCCTGCATCATACTCCTTATCTTGAAAACTTTCATGGGATCCTGTCCATGAGCTCCTGCATGGTCTGTCCATGCTTCTGTATCACTACTTCGGTCTCCTAGATGGCATATTCTACTGGGTGATTCTTCCATTTGACCAGATACTCAAAGTATTCTTTCCTCCTGGTCTTCTTACCTACTCGCTTGTCCAGTATGCACTCCATATGTGGCTTTTCTGCAATCGGCATCTGCTTCTGCCACTGGACGTCTGGCTTTTCATCACCTCCAGCTCCTTCTTCCTCAGCCTTATATGGATATAAGTCTAAAACATTGAATGTCAGAGATATCCCAATGCCATCCGACAATTCAATCTCATAAGCATTCTCTCTGAATTTATTCAGGACTCTGCATGGCCCGATTTTATTCATTTTGAGCTTGTTGTATGTTCCCCTTGGGAACCTTCCTTCCTCAGATGTGCAAGAACTAGATCGCCAACTTCAAAGTGAAGTTGTCTCTGATGCTGATCTGCTCTGCGCTTGTATTCCTGATTCGAATCTATTAGTCGTTGCTTCACTCTGCTGTGAAGTTCCTTCATTGCCTCAACGAATTCTTCAGCGCTAGCACTTCTAGTCGCAGTTTGTTCTGAATTTCTCAATTCAGAAACTCCTCTTGGTTGTGTCCCATACACAATCTGAAATGGACTTCTCCCTGTACTCTGATTCACTAAATCGTTGTATGCAAACTCTGCCTGTGGAAACACATTGTCCCAGCTGCTATGGTGCTCTGTCACCAGGCTCCTCAACAAGTCTCCCAGACTTCTATTTACCACTTTCATTTGCCCATCCGTCTGAGAATGATAAACAAAACTAAACATTAAGTCAGTTCCCATCTTCTTCCAGAGTGTCCTCCAGAATTGTCCAATGAATTTGGTATCCCTTTCCGATACTATGCTTCTCGACAATCCATGAAGTCGAATGACCTCTTTAAAAAACAGATTCGCGATGTGTGTCGCATCGCTGTTCTTCTGGCATGGGATATAATGTGCCATTTTCAAAAACCTGTCCACTACTACAAAGATGGAATCAACACCCCTTTGTGTCCTTGGCAAACCCAATACAAAATCCATGCTTATCGCCTCCCATGGCCTCTCTGGTATGGGCAATGGCTGATAAAAACCTGCATTATGCTTTCTTCCTTTTGAATGCTGACAAATCCGACATCTGTCAACAAACCACTTGACCTCTGAGCGCATCCCCGGCCAAAAGTATGATTCACTCAACTTCGCAAATGTTTTGTCTTGGCCAAAATGACCTGCCAATCCACCACTGTGCTTCTCTTTCAACAAGTTCTCCCTCATGGAGAAATTCAGAATACAAAGTTGATTTCCTCTGAACAAAAATCCTTCCGGGATCATATAATCTATCCACAGACTTCTGTCTCTGAGAACTGGATTCTCAGCTGCCTCATATGCCTCTACAAAATCTGCATCACCTGCATACATGTCCCTGATATTTTCAAAACCCAATGTTTTGATTCAGAACTCCTGCAGCAACAAACACTTCCTGCTCAAAGCATCAACCACTTTGTTAGCAGTACCTGAAATGTGTTTAATCACAAACGTGAAATTTTGCATATACTCTACCCATTTTGCATGTTTCTGATTCAATTTCTCTTGTTGACTCACAAACTATAATGCATGATTATCACTGTACAATACAAATTCTTTAGGGATCAAGTAATGCCTTCACTTTTTCAATGCCTGTATGATAGCATAAAATTATTTATCATACGTGGAGTATTTCAGCTTCGCCTCATTCAAATTCTCGTTGTAATATGCGACTGGTCTGTCTTCGTGACTCAAGACCGCTCCTATGGCATATCCTCTTGCATCATATTTCACCTGAAATGTCTTCTCAAAATCTGGCAACACCAACACTGGTTGCTCTGTGATCTTTCGCTTCAACAGATTGAAGATCTTTTCAGCCTCTGCTGTCCAATGAAAAGTCTTATGCCGCGTATTCACTATATCCATCATCGCTGCACTAATTCCACTGAAATTCCTGATGAACTTTCGGTAGAAACTAGCTAAAATATGGAAACTCCTCACCTCGAAAATATTTCTCGGTGATGCCCAATTCTTGATCACTTCTACCTTATCCAGATCCATCTTCAACTCATTTTCCGAAATAACAAAACCCAAATAAATGAGATTTGTCTTCGTAAATGAGCACTTCTTCATGTTGATCAACATCTTCTCCTGCTGTAGCCTCCTCATCACAATGGATAAATGTTTCAAATGCTTGGCCTTCGTTTTGCTGAAAATCAGTATATCGTCCAGATATACGACGACAAAATTCCCGATGAATTCCCTCAGGACTTCATTCATCAACCTCATAAAGGTACTTGGTGCATTTGTCAAGCCAAATGGCATGACTAGCCACTCATACAATCCTTCGTTTATTTGAAGGTTGTCTTCCATTCATCGCCCTCTCTCATGCGAATCTGGTGATATCTGCTTTTCAAATCTATTTTTGAAAACTACCTCGCCCCGCTCAGGCAATCCATCAGATCATCCATCCTCGGCAATGGAAACCTGTATCTAATGGTTATCTTGTTGATCGCTCTTGATTCGGTGCACATCCTCCAGCCTCCGTCTTTCTTCGGACTGAGCACTGTCGGAACAACACATGGACTCAAGCTTTCCCTGACCAAATATTTGTCCAATAATTCCTGGACCTACTTCTTTACCTCTTCATTTTCCTGCGGCGTCAACCTATACGCGGCTTTATTTGTAAAACTGCTTCCTGGTATGAGGTCTATGTGATGACTCACACTCCTCATTGGTGGCAACGAATGAGGTAATTCGTCCACGATGATGTCAGGAACTCTCCCAACAGTTCCTGAATCTCTTCTGGTAAATCATCCACTCTTGTGCTAGTCAGAACAATTCTTGGCTTTCTGACAACAAATAACTGTGGATCTTCTTTCTTCTCCATCTCTGTGAGAAGTTCCTTCCCACTCATGAGAAGTATTGTGTTGCTTACTTCCGGCTTCACCTCCTTATCTTTTATCGGAAGAAACATATGGGTTCTCCCATTTTTGTCCAGGGTATACGTGTTCATCCTCCCATCATGAATCACATTTCTGTCATATTTCCATGGTCTACCCAACAATAAATGACATACATTCATGGGAATAACATCACAAAGTAATTTATCATTATATCCACCTATCTTGAATTCAACTAAACACTGTTTAGTGATACTCACCTGATGTCCCTTTTGTAGCCATGAAACCTTGTATGGACTCGGGTGATCAATTGTCTCCAGCTCTAATTTTTCCACCATCTTGGTTGAAACGAGATTATTCGTGCTACCACTGTCCACAATAACCTTGCATACCCAATCCTTGGTCTTTCAAGCTGTCCTAAACAGTCTGTTCCTTTGAACTGAGTCTTCCACCTCCTTCTCAGGTGTCAAAAGGATTTTATGCATCCCAAGCGATCTTCCGCCTTCAGCGTCCTCGGTCTCAGCATCACACCTCTGAGCTTTTGCGATGTGAGCTTCTCCGATGTCCTTATTTTTCTCTGGACACTCAAATGACCTATGCCCATTCTTCCCACATGTGAAACATGTGATAACTCCACCTCGGCCTCTTCCTCTACCTTTGGTACGAGGAAAAGTATTTGTGTCAGCATAATCTCCCTTCTGCTCATTATGTTGCCCTCTCTATTCAATGTATGGTCCTTTCTGTGAGGTACCACCTCTTTCAACCTTACCCTGAGGTTTCTTCCATTCCTCCTTGGGCTTCTGGAATTTCTCCTAGGCAACTGCCTTGCCTCTGGTCTGACTTCTGCCTCGCCCTTGTTGACCTTGCTTACGGCTCAGCTTTTCTTCGGCTTTCAGAGCCATCTGATAAGCATCTTCTACTGTTCTGATGGTAACCATGCTTAATTCATCCTGAATGTCGTATCTCAGACCATTCAGATATCTGGAAACCTTCTCATCGTCACTCTACCGATGACCTGCTCTGATGTTCAGTCGATAGAATTCCTCAGTGTATTCTTTCACTATCATCAGTTTCTTTCTCAGGTTCTGCATCCTCGTGAACAGAGTAATTTGGTAGTCCCTTGGGATGAACTTCACTTTCATCTTTGCAATCATTCGATCCCAACTTTTAATATTTTTCTTGCCTTTGCAGTGACTATCATCTTGTAGCTCGTCCCACCACAATGTTTCATGTCCTCATAATCGAAGTAAGTATCAAGAGCTCTTATCCAATCTAACAACTCTTCTGCATCCAGAATTCCTTCATAAACTGGAATGTCCATCTTGGCTTTCGCACCCATTCTGGAAATGGCCTTGATTAACCGCTCGGTTGATGCATCCTCTGTTGTGACCTCTTCTTCATGTCCAACTTCCTCTTCAACTTCAGAATCACTAAGATCCCCTGCACCAACTCCGCGTCTCTGAGTTGTCTCCATCTCCTCGAGCCTTGCTCGGAGATCTTTCATCTGCCTCTCCATTTCTGGATTTCATGCTGGCCTGCCTCTTCTTCTCACCTCCCTGTCCTCGGGATCAGGTGACTACCTTTCTCTCCTCGGCGGCATGGAAAATCTTCTTCTCTTGCTACAGAAAGAAAAAGATATTCCCTGCTCTGATACCACACTGACGCAACCGCACTCCTCGGAGCACGACCGCTCTCCTCAGGACCTTCTCTTTCATTCACGGCCCAAAGAACGTCAACGGTTCTTCTTATCCTTTATCGGAAACCTTCCTTACCCACAGATTCTCTTTGGCTCAATCCCCCTTTCTTTAGCTGTCGGAGGATCAGAACTTCACGGCTTCGCGAGTTCACTATCAATTTCTAGGATCTCGAATCCCCGAGACCCGATGTATCAGTCGCGCTGAATTTATCCCTCCACTATCGGAACTTCGCTCTATCGTGTTTCACAACTTGCTACACCAATCACTCGGGGTTCAAAACTCCGATACCCAATGCGCCGAAATGCCGAGACTCGCGATCTCGCTTCCTCGCGACTTCGCCACTCGGATGACCAAATGAATCCTACCTCGACTCTCGATGCCCGAGACGCTGAACCTCCGATACCTCGCGTCACCTGCCACGTCACCAAACCCTGTGGCCCACACTATCCACACAGTCGTCGGGACTTCACGTATCTCTATATCGCGACTTCTGCTTCGAAGAGTTGGAGTCTTACCTCACGAACTCCCGATATGCTTAAACACGAGTAGAACTATGCTCCTCGTGATTCTGATCCACGGTTCCTGCCCTCCTGAGCTTCGAACCCTTCCCACACTTTCACTGTAGCCTCCTCACACCCTGCAAGATCCAATAGTCCATGAAACTTCATAAAATCTCCTCAGAGAATTTCGTCCATCCGTTTATTCCCTGTGAAAACCCATGAAAAGGAAGAAGTGTCTCTCCATGAAGCCCGTTGTTGGCTCACCAACCTGCGGCGCTTTTTCGAACCTTTAATGGAAACTTCCCTTGCGTTTATCCTTCGATGAATTCGAAAGCCTACTCCTCCTGAGCTTATTCTCCGACTTCTCAAGTTCTCCGAAAGAATCCTTTGCACGCACTCCTTGCGGAAAATCTTCAACAACACCTAAGTGTTGAAGCTTTCAACCCCGTGCACTCCTGCAGCGACAGTCTTTAAATCCCTTTGCTCAGAATCAAAACTCTGAGACTTCACTTGGCNCGACACTGTGACTCTTCCCTTCTGAGATGAATGAGAACAATAGATTACTCTAATTGAACCTTTCTATCAACGCACTCCTTGCGGACAATTCAACTGCACTCCTTGCAGGAATCTCTTGGCTCAATTAGAGAAAAAATTGAAACTCATTCACATTCCCTCTCAGACTTCTATTCAACCATGAAATCACATACACAACATATAAAGGTAAGTGTATAACATAAAACAAACATTCATGAGCATAACATCAATACACAGAGAAACAATTCACAGCCATGAAATTGAATCAAAGCTTTCTTCTATTAATTCAATATTTGTACATGGGTGTTATTCATACAATTCTCTGTTTGCTCTTCTCTTCCTGAATGTTGTAGCTATCAATACGATGTACAAAGGAGGGTGTCTAAATCCGTTTTTCCCTCTTGGACTCTAAAGCTATCAAATCTAGAATTAAATTCCTATCTACCATCATTAACTAAAATAAATGTCGTCTATCTACCTAAGGACGAGATCTATTCGCTCGAGGTCCATTACAATATACAAAGTGCGCTTCATTAAATCCACACATTAATGTTTGGCAAAACAATATCAAGGTGTTTTCAAAATTTGTGCTGGCGTTGTCCAGTTGTTCTCCGCTCCTGCACTAGCTCGCTTGATGAGTTGGCGATGCTCCTGCATCAAGATCCATTTGGTCAGCTGGATGAACTTGTTTGGCATAAAATTCAAGAGTCGACCTTTTGTAATTAGTGATCTCTTTAGGTTGAGGCACATGTGCTTGAAGAAACTCCATGTGCATTCTTTTCTTCTCTGTATAAAACACTGATAGCAATCTGTGTTGTGTCGTGGACGTTTTCTTCCAGAACTGAGCATAGGTGTTGTTGGTCAACATCTCATTTTTTTTCTTAATCAAATCATATTTTTCAAAAATGTTGAGTTTTACGGATTCTAGCGGAGGTTGGGTGATCACAGTAGTATTAGTTTGCTTCTTTGAGGCAGAAGTAGAAGTCATATGATGTATGCTTGAAAGAAGTGGTGTACATTCTCCCTCGACTACCTTGGTAGACTGAGTCTCTTCCTCTCTACGCCTGTGAGTAGTGTGGGTGGTTTTAGGCATTTTAGTGTATACCTGGAAATCCTCTGCTGACACTTTGGTGAGTGAAGTAGAAACATATTTCCTTGGTATTTTATCCTTTGGTAACTTTGGAGTGGTAGTTTGTGAAATCATGGTTAGAGGAGACTATTGTTTAGTGTCTTCCAGGGTGTTGACCTCCAACTCTATCTGGTTCAAAAATTTCTCAATTTCTGGTTTGAGTGTGTGAGCTAATGGAGAACTTTTGTTCATGGATCTCATTTCTGCAATGATCCCACACATATCATAGTGCCAAGTGAAACTGGTACTTAATTTCATTTCCTTTAACAATTTGTATGCCTCTTCCTTGACAACTCGACTATTGCAGATAAAAGGTCATATTTGTCATTTGATTCTCATCTGTTGTTTCTTATTTAGAGATACAAAATGTATATCATCCGAATTGATCATTTGTCTAATAAAATCCAGGGCAAATATCCTGACATGAAAGTATGTGGGAAGTTTGTATGGAGATAAATCACACCCATATACCCTGATTTCTGTGTGATTTTAATAGAGGTACCAATCTCCAATCTTGGTGAGGTTTGAGAGGTGTAAGATTCTCTGGACCTCCTCATTTATCCTCAGCTCTAGTATACCAGTGAGCATGCTCACTGCTGGATGGTAAAATTGCTCAATAAACTGTTTGAAATTAAACTCTGTGGAGTTTCTTCTAAGTAGCGAAGTCCAAGAGGTTATGGCCTATGGTTTACCCTCCTAGTCCATTTTTTGCATAGGGAAAGAGAGTCGGTATGCTTGAATGATCCGTCAGGATTTTTCGAATGACTTATGGTTGAGTTTTTTTAATTGCATGCATTAATTGACCATTGGGAAACTTAACGAAAGAGCGAGAAAAGAAAATGAATTACACAGCCATTAACATATTTGCAGATATGAAAGACAATGAAAAACAACAAACCATAATGCACA
>SNQJ01S0011781.1:258800-270999 GCA_010110895.2 Picea sitchensis
CGATGCATGCCACGTGTCGATCGACGATTCGTTCACGTCATCCAACCAAAAGATGCCACGTGTCCATCGCTGATTCACCCACGTCACCTGCCACGTCAGTGCGCCGTACGTCCCAGTCATTCGTGCCACATCATCTGTCGTACGATGCTGACGTCATCTCGTGCCACATGTCACCCTTCCAGTGGTGACACGTGTCGCTTCAGGATTGGTCCAACTGTGCGCCAAAAATGCCAAATCTGCCTGACACGTGGCACTCCCTGGAGCCGCCACGTGTCCTATACAGAACCTGCCATGTGTCAGCGTACGAACCTGCCACGTGTCCTGTATGGACTGACATGTGTCCTGTACGGACTGTACGGACATGTACAGTTAGCATCCAAAATTTTGCCTGTTTGGCTTGGCAGACAGAATGCGATATCTTCTTCATACGGACTCTATTTGACAAAGTAAATATACCACCGGAATCAGGAAGACGAGATAGACGCAATGGTGTTGGTTTCGTCAGATTACAAACACTTTCATTTTTGAGCATTTTTTATGCCCCGTCAGGCTTCTGGATCCAATTTCGAATCATTGAAAGAAGGTGAACATGTAAGCTAGTATAGAAGAATACTGGAACATGCCCTCTATGGAAAATTTAAAACGTTGATCATGGATATTCTCGGCCAAAAAGGTGTTGTAATCGAATTGGATGGTGGCCTTATCTTTAACAGAGAAAATGGATAGGAAACCCAAGATGGATTCATCCACCCATTCGTCTGATAAATAGCTGAGTAGACAACATAATGATGAAATAATTTGGTTTTCCTTCTCCAAAAACATGAAGGAATGGTAAGGGGGATATTTCTTGGTAAATTGGGCATCCTGTGGGAGGAACAACTCAAAAATCTCCGCTCTTTGGGGAAAATACATGTTCTGGTATATTTTTGTTAGAACTTCAATGTTGAGGGGTGAATGGGATTCGGTTCTAGGTATATTCATCATTTGATCAATGGACTTGGGTGTGATGGAGAAAAGAGTTTCATGAGACGATGATACTATGGTTCTCTGATCGGGGAGGTAATGCCCCTGGCATTTGAGGGAGAACTATGGAAAATTGTGGATTAGGGGAAATAGATACTGAGGGAGATTGGACTCCCAGAGCCCGATCTCATCGCTTTGATCCATGAAGGTGTCTTTAAACCATATCTACAATTTGGTGAAGTCGAACTCACACCTGGTCTCTGTGATCAACAAATATTTATCATCTAGCGAAATCCAGTGGAGATTGACAAGAGGTGGGAGGAATGGATTTTCCTCGACTTATGATATTTTAGATTTTTCCACCATCGATTCAACAGGTACCTGCAAACTAAAAACAAAATCATTACTAGGCAATGACTATGGCTGGGTTATTGGTTGAAAAGGCGAGGAAAAAGGGCTTTTTGGTGCACAAAGATTATGAGCAGTGCGTGAATGGAGGAAACGGGGTTAGAATTGAGTAAACATGTATCTGTTGGGTGCGAGAGACAAGTCAACATAACAACAGGTATGTTATCCTGTAATAAATGGCCAATGAATCACTTGAGGTGTGAGGTGGCAGGTGGAGTATAGGTGACAGGTGTAGCAGGATGATGTGGAGGGCGGTGATTGGAAGATAAGCAAGTGGGAAGTGACCTGTAACGGATGAATGGAGGGGACAAGTTGATGGAGTTATGAGATGAGACTTATAGGGGAGACAGTGGGATGTGATTTCATGAGGCGGCGGTGGTATAGGAATGTTGGTATGGCAGTATGTCGGATGGGGTTATGGCAGTAAGTGGTTTATAGCGAGGGGGGGTCCGATGCCATAGACTTGTGACATGTTAGGATGGGGCCCACTGGGAAACACCACATATATCGGACCCCCCCCACCCAACATTAAAGGTAGAATGTTCGGGGGCGTCCGAGATCTCTTTTTGACCATAGATCCAAGTGTCGCTAGATCCAACTTCGATTTATGCACTGACTTTAGTCTCCATATCAGACCCCCCCCCCCACCGTTAAAGGTAGAACAGTCGGGGGGGTTTGGAATTCACTGTCCATCATTGATCTATGCGCCGCTAGATCAAATGTTGATCTTAGCATGCTCTTTACTCTCCATATCGAACCCCCCCCCCAACCGTTAAAGGTAGAATGTTCGAGGGGGTCCAGAATTCGTTGTCCACCGTTGATATATGAGCTGCTAGATCAACCATTGATCTTAGCGCATTCCTTATTCTCTGGGAGTGAACCAAAAATGTGCAGCACGAACTGAGGATATTTCTCTTTATGTGGGTTTTTAGTTTCTTCCCTTTTCCTTTTGTCACCATGGGGTTAGGAAAAAACAAACTTAACATCAACATCATGAATTTTCTTTGAACATCAAGCATGTTTATTGAAGGAAACACTGGCTAGCCTATGCCCTAACCTACCTACATACACATTTAGACCAGATTAGACTGTTGGGCTAAGAAATTACTCTACCTTGGGGCTAGTTGATCAAGATTAGACAATTTGATCAAATTTATTCACTAGCTAACCTAACTACCTAGTTAAGATTAAACAATTTAGCAAGGCTTATTCACTAAATCTATCGACATAAATTCAAAGAGACTTAACCATGATTAAACTGTTTGGATCAAGTTATTGTTATTGCGTGGGGATTTTATCCATTTTCTTTTATGCCCTCTTTTATTCTTTTTATTTTTTCTTTCTTTTCTTTTCTTTTTTCTTTCTTTTCATTTCTTTTTTCTTTCTTTCCTTTTCTTTTCTTTTTCTTTTTTCTTTCTTTTCATTTCTTTTTGTAAATAATTTGCAGGAATAAAATATTATTTGCAAGACACCATACATCAATAGTGAAAATTTTCCAGTCACCAAATGATCCTATAAATTCTAAGGTTATAACAATGGCTCCACTGGGGGATGGTACTCTCCTTGTGAAGTGCCAAGAACCTTCTTTCTGATGTCTGTAAAGGTTTCCTCTGTTGCTTTATTTCTGCTATCTATTTTTGTTTTTATTTTGGGAACTTGGTGGCATTGGTCAGTGGCTTAGGGCCTTCTCTACGGGATTCAACCACCCGATCAATATCACCTACACAAAACCTGAATGAAAAGGGAAATGGTATGTACAATGAATATGGATTCATGAGATCTCTATTGGGGAGGAAAATAATGCTTCAGCATCCTTCCATTAACTAGTCCACCAGGTAGGTCTGTTCCATCAATGTTTTTTAGCAAAAATGAATTATTTCCTCTGAATGCCTGAATGGTGTAAGGGCCTTTCCATAAGCTATCAAATTTTCCATGCTTACCCTTGTCCTCATTTCTAGAATCCCATTTCAGAACCAGGTTATGGTCCACACTTATCCATGGGACCTTGGTATATGGTTGTACATCAAGCGTTGAGGACAATGCTTTCATAAGGGGGATGGAATGTAAGGTAGCTAAAGAGGTAGTGGGGGGGCCCAGAGGGCGCATAGTGATAATAGTGGAGGCCATTCAATGTAAGGTGGACTAGATCCACTATATTATTAAATAAGTCCCACTATGGTAGTTAGATATAATAAATGGGTAATTAGATATAACGAATGTAAGAGGACTTCTTAGAAGGTTCTACTTCTAGAAGAGTTCTCCTCTAGAATGTTTTTAGGTGTTGGTAGCACTATATAATGGGGTTCAAGCAATGTAATAGGACATGAAGAGAATTATTGTATTGTGAGTTGTAGCTCAATAGGAGGATGCCCCCTCAAAGAGGCAAGTGAACAGGAGAGGATCCCTTCCATAATAGGATCCATTGTATGGTTTTGCCCTACCTCAAGGGTTTGCTAATAATAAAGTGTGGTTTCTTCTATATTGCTTTGTGGATTTATTGTGTATTCAGTACTTGTGGTGATTATATTTGTAGATCTATTCAGGTTCTTAACATAGAACCATTGAAACAAGAAGAAAAATCCCCCATGGAAGGTGATCCACGATGATCTCCACACAAATAATTAACCATGGAGAAAAATCATTAACATTGCACACCATGGAGAAGAATTCTGAAGCACGAAACATTGGTCTCGTGATAGAGGAATAAGGGTAAAATAAGAGAAAACACTTAAATTAATAAGCCCGTGGTTCTGCACATATGGTCATATGAAAAACATGGTTTGAAGGAAGCACCTTTGCAGAACTCGATTTTTGCAACATTTGTAGTGACAAGGTTTTTAGCCAGAAAAAAATTAATTCAAATTAACAAAATATTTGAAGTATTTAAATCAAACTGTTAATGATAATAATAATAATAGAAATTATTATTATTGATTCAAATGAAGAGGTGTGTGAAGATGTGTAATGGTTCAAAAAAAGGGATATAATTCTTCAAATGCATTCCTATTGGGAGACTATATAAACAAAGAAGTATGGTGAACAAAGAAGTAGTTGAATTTCTTGAAGTATACATATTTATACATAATGGAATGAATGAAGGTTAATTCTATCATATGGTTTCATGTTTACAATCTGGGTCTTTTATGAGGATTGGATTCCTCACATCTCATTTGGATCTAAGATCAACAAGATGGGACTTGTTATGAGTGTTGGATTCCACATTTCTCAGTTCGATCTGAGAACTACAAGTCGGGTCTTGTAACGAAGAGATGGGTCTCTCATAATTGGTTGAATATGAATATTGGTCTTATGTATTCATTCAAGTTAATAAATAAATAAATAAAATATTTATTCTTTTATATATTGGTTGAAAAACTGAAATAAATATATGTTGTTCAATTAATTTATGAAAAGTGAAAAATTGTCCAAAGTTTTGCGACACTGATTCACCCCCTCTTAGTGTCAAGTGTAAATTTCAACAAACCTCAACCCTAATAATATGTTTTGCTTGATTAGTTTTAAGTTTAAATTTAGGGTTGAAAGGTGATTGAATAATTATCAAGGTTAGGGATATGCTCATAGAAGAGGAAATACTTTCTAATGAGATCATCTACATATGAATCTATGATTTTCTTTATTAGATTATCAAAGTCCAAAGTAATCTTTTGTTATTAGGTTTCCCTCATATTTTCAACCTAAAGTGCATAAGTTTATAATGAAATGTAATCAAGGTGGTTGTAAATTCATATTTTAATCTTCATCTGTGATGACAATTTAATTGTAGCTTGAGAATCAATCCATGAGGAAATCATATTAAATCCAATTGTAACATTGGCAATTACATGGATGAGAAGAATAGGGAAATTGTCCTTTATAAACGATGCATTAATATATTACAAGTGGATGTAAACACAAACAAATTCATTCTTTATGAATAGTGGACCCATGTGCAATACCTACTTAGATAATATATGGCACAAATGAAATTATTCATAAGGATATTTTGGATATCAACTTAAACATGTGTTATAGTACTAGGGTTCAAGAGCCATTGAAACTATCGAACAAGCTTAGGCCTAGAATAAATAACGACATTTTGAAATACCACATCATGGTTTAACTCCTACATGTATTTTTTATTTTAATAAAATACATTGATACTCATGAAGGAGGTTCATGATGCAAGTAAACTCATCACTCAAAAAGGGAGGCAATGAGCTTCAATGCCATAGGGCTTCATGGGTTACTACATTGATGTTTATGGTACTACAAATTGGAATGGACTTACATTCACTATGGGAAACATGGGATATCATCATCCTGATGGACATGGTATGCATCGACATGGTATACATCACTCACATTAAATAAGTAATAATATTTGACGTCACTCATGGTTTTGAATGTGAATTTAAGAGTCTTAGTATGATGTTGTTTCTTCATATTGGTATACAAGAGAATCAAGAATTCTATCATCCTTAGAAAGGTTGTTGGATTGGAGGGTAGAAACCATTTTCATACCTCTATGAAAGGGATAATAGTAAATTTAAAAGAAAGTTTCTTAACTAGGGAAACCATATTGATCTCTCTATATCTAGATAGATCATGAGGATAAGACTAGGAAAATGAGTGAGGATTGTGATGAGTGGAGTTAGTTTTATCATCATTCAATAATCAAATATCACCCTTTAAAGTGAAAGGAATAATGATCATGGGATAATAGGAAATTTAAAAGAAAGTTCCTTAACTTGGGAAACCATCTTGATCTCTCTAGATCTAGATAGATCATGAGGATAAAACTAGGAAAATGAGTGAGGGTTGTGATGAGTGGAGTTAGTTTTCCCATCATTCAATAATAAAATATCACCCTTGAAAGTGAAAGGGATAATGAGCATGGGATTAAGCCATAGGAAACCAAAGAGGATATTATACATGAGGTTCTACTCAAGAAAAACCACCTAGAATTTTTTTTTCTTGGGATTGAAAGTAACCTCCTAAAGAAGGGAGAAAAATGGATTATCTATAGACTTGTTGAGTCCACAATGAATTAATTGGTTTGAGGTTATGTATCTCAGTCCAAGAATATGACACGTGTTGAGAGGCATGATGTTCATGAGGGATTCGAGGTCAACAATGACCCACTTGACCATAACAAAACAAATTCAAAGATGTATGTCAAATGTGGTGGATCGATCCATTTTGCAAAGGGAAAGTTAAAATAACCAAATCTATCTATACCACTATTTTTGTTAAACTAAATTAACAATGTCTAATGAATATTATGGTCTAGATTCCTTTCCTTATAATTTAACAAATAAGAAACTAACAATCAATATCATAAACCTTCTTAAGACAATAAACAAATATTTTAAGGAAAACCCTCATGGGGAAGAAACTCCAATTTATCATATATATTAGATAAACTTCGACCATGAATTAATTACATATGAAATAATTCACAACCTCTAGGATTTTACATCCATGGGGTTATGCTTATAGTTCTTTATATTCCTAGTAACATAGTCATGTTTTTTTTTCTTTTCCCAAGGAATTTCCTTCTTCACTTTTCTACAACAGAAGTATAAATTTGTTTTTTTTATCCCTCCATCAAATTTCCAAACCAATCATGTAATATCCAACCCTAATGTCATCTAGTTTATTTTACAACCAACTAACCCTTCTTGATCATATATTTTCCTTCGTATGACATATCTCAAAGTGTCAATAATGACAATTCAACTACTCATGCATCCTTTCATTTATTCAATATTTTATCTCCCTCTTAATTTGGTTTTGATCCCTCCATCAAATTTCAAAACCAATCATGTAATCTCCAACCCTAAGGTTGTCTAGCTTATTTTCCAACCAACTAACCCTTCTTTATCATATATTTTCCTTCGTATGAGGTATCTCAAAGTGTCGACAATGACATTTCAACTACTCATGCATCATTTCATTTACTCATTGTTTTAGAGAACCAATTTAATAGTTGATAGGATCACAGTCATGAAATGGCACACAACCATCTCTTCCGCATCGAAAATTTTCCAACTAACTTACAAATGTTGACAAGGCTCCCTACCAATCCTTTAATCCATTTTTTCAACTTAAGATAGGTAGTTTCTATTCTTGATCATCACTATATTGGTACTAGTATATCCTATTCTAGTTGACACACTATTCGTATTTATCTTTTGCTAGTATTATTTCAATAGGTTTCACTTTGTCAACCAAATTGGTTCCATCGAATTCCTTAGTCGATCCTACCTCTAGTGTCTAGTCAATTCAATTTCATATTAAACCTCCTCTTTTGGGATATTTTTGGTCCCTCAAAATGTATCAATTCTTATGAAGATGAGGAGAATTGTCTTTCATCTCATCTAAAATATAGAATTTTTCTTTCATAAGAACTTAAACCTTTAGACAAATTTTCAAAATATCTTATCTAACTTTGGAAGTTTCATGAAGATTTATCTACAACATAAGTCATGTTCCAAATCTACCTACACAAATCGTCTTAAATCATCCATATTAGAAAATTGAAGGTTCAAAAAGACTCAAATTTGATCCATTAAAAACATATTAGATGCTCATATATGGTGGGAACTCCATTTTAAAATCATTCCCCCCAATTTGTTGCACAATATCAAAGGACAATACATAATAGATTTTCACTTCTTCATTGAGACTTTTATTCATTTCTTACTAAGATGTAACTATACCATATCTCTTTCCTAAAATTGATGACACACTAAGTGTTAATCATCCCTCTCTATATGCCTTCCTTGTTCTCTCTATTGTGACTCTTTCACTTGTGTTTTTGTATGTATTTGTTGAATTACTTAAATTAATATAGTGGCCTTATCATGGTCATTATCACTATCGATTAAATTGTCTCCAATATTTTTTACAAATGAAATTTCATACCATGTTTGAGAAAAAGTCAAAAACACATTTCAAATTATTCAACATGTTTTGTCAATACACGTACGTTTGTAATTTTAACAAAGTCTTTCATACTCAAAAATGTACAATTACTCTAGAAGTATGGGCTTCTCCTAAGAACATGTCTCTACACTCTACAACTTGTATACATGGTTCCATGCTCTAAAACACATGCACATTCCTCAAACATGCATGTGCTATTGTGAATTTTTATTCACAATATTGTATTATTATTTCCCATTTTCCCACAGTGATATCATATAATATACCTCTTATGCCCAATGCCTATGATATATTTGTGCATGACCATTAATCCTAGAAATTAAATTTTTAGGGTTTAAGTCCCTTTTTTCCACCCTCAACCTTGGTAAGAGTCTTGATATGCATTCTTTTTATGAAAAACATATGAATACTACCCATATTTCTAGTCACAAGCCTTGTTTATGGACATTTAGCATGAGAAGCTTTCTTTATGGAATCAATTCCTTTCTTTCCTTCCCCAAGCATGGTACAAGATTTGACTCCCATAAGTATTATGAAATCAATCCTAATGGTGTCCATATCCCACTTGGAGGTCAAATATTCCTTCAAAATTATTTGTGTTATTGTTTGATTCCTAGTTCAAGACCCCTAAAATTGAGAAGCTTCATTTTCAGCCTAAGGTATTTTTTTCGTTTATTTCCCAAGGTATAGGCCACAAGACTATTTAAATTGAGAAAACCATAGGCCAAATATCCCCTACACTAGTCTTGTATGGTTGTTCGAGGACTACTACATGAAGCTTGATCTTGAGATAATTCAAATAGGAAATTACAACCTTATGTTCCTTCCAAAACCATGTTTAAGGCCCATATTTCATTATGTGGTGTGGCACAAAACCTCATAATTTCACTAGGGTCCAAATCGAAGGCCTTGGGACCTAATTATTGTGCTCAAAACTTACAAATAGTTCCCACATCAGAGGCCCAAATTCAATTGGAGAGGATTGTAACAACCCTAGTTGAATATATGCTTAGGGATTATTAAGTAAAAATTTATTAGGTAATTAATTTTTCTAACATGTTATTAACTAAACAAAGATTCGTATAATGATATTAATTAAATATTTATTAATTAATTAATTGTTATAATTTTGATTAATTAATTAATTAATTAATTACCTATTACATTCAATGACATGGGTATTAAATTTAAGAGGGATAATAAATTTAATTGTTTAATTAAAGGATTACGTATACGGAGGGGATAAGAAGCATTAAATGTAAGGATAAGAAACATTAAATAACCAGATAAGATATTAACTAAGAGGATAAGACAATGAATGTATGGATAAGGAAATGAAGGAGGAGGAAAGGGTCGGTGAAGGAGGGATATGACAGGAGGAGGCTCACGGAAGAAGGGATTATTTTTTTGGAGGGTTCTCTTGGATTTTCCGGGGCGGAGTTTGAGTTCTATAGTGGGGGGGGAGGATCATTACAGAGGGCACTTGTTTGCTCGGGGTTTTGGGCACAGGGGCCAGGATATCCATATGGTATCCTGGAGCTAGGAAGCCAGACAGGATGCTCCTAGCTGGCAGGGAGGAAACACAGTTTGGGCAGAATTGGCCAGCGCATTAGGCAGTAGAAAAGTAGAGGGCTGGACAAACGGGTCAACGGAGAAATTAGCATCAGGAAGAGGTAAATTTATATTATTCTGTTAAGTAAATTTTATTCTGTTATGAAATTATTGTTCATTGATAAATTTAACATGCGTATGTGATGAATTAAAAGAAATTACTGAGTTTTCTGCAATCAAGTAGAAGTTACTGCTTCAATTTATGGAATTAATAGACTTAAATCAATACGGTTATTACACATGGTATCAGAGCCCTGGCTCAAAATCTGGAGCCAAGGGCCTACCCACCTACCCAAACCCTTAAGTAGATATAAATCTAGGCCAAGCTCCAGCTCTACCTAAGCTCCACTTAACCTGCAAGCCAAGCACATAAATTTTAAAACAAATATAAAAAAAAAGATATATGCATATAAATGGAAAACAAAAAATGGAGTAAGCTTTATCTGCATCAGCATGCATGAGCCAAATGATACAACAAAAACTGCAAGAGGTGATAACCACAGTAGAACAAAGGTTACAGCAGCAGTCTACATAATCCTCATTATCCAAATGTGTTCTTTAGCATGAGCAACATCAACTTTCCTATGAAACCATTCATACCAGGCCTGCAATAAATAGTAAATAAAGTTTTTCTTCGCCCTAATTACTGTAATTATAAAGTTTATTTTTCTTTCTTTTATATTACTGTAATTACTAAAATGTTGGCTTGTTTTCTTTTTCATTTATATTCTATTGACATTAGAGTGAACTCTCTGTATCATTAATATCCAAAAATGAACCAAATTAAGTCAATGGACTCAAATAACAATGTCATTATGGGAGTGCCTAAGGCACCACCTGAAATGGAAAAACTTAACAAAACAAAGAGGAAAACCCAAAGATATAAACCCTAGAGAATGAAGCAGATACCAATCCTATGTAAAAGGATAAGAAGAACAAACACTCCTATAGCAGAGAAGGTTGGATGGACCACAAGTAGAGGCCTAGAAAATAATTAGATACTAATTTGCATCAGAATCAAAGGAGCCACCTGTAGGCTATAGCGTTAGAGATTTAATATGTTGTCTTATTAATCTATTTTATATTCCCTATATTACTGATGTAAATTTTTGTTCCTACCTTGATTGTTTGTCTTGTTTTTGAGAGATCCTAATAAAATCTATAAGAAATAATGCTGCATTTCTTTTTCTTTTTCATTGTTTCCTGGTATGAGCAGTTCTGTGTTACTAATCTGTAAGTTACAAAACTCATTATAACTCCATTATTAGACTACAAAAAAAAAAAACATAGAAAAAAAAAATATATAGATACATGCAAACCAAACGCCCAGCCTATCAAGAGCCGTATCTGTAGAGCCGAGTTCGTAGAGACCGAGCGCACAAGAATAAAGCCAGATGGAGTAGGAGCCCACGGGGTCAACACGCAGATCAAAGCTGAGTACCAAGTCACATGGAATTCGACCCATGAGGAAGAAGGAGCCAACAAGGAGCAGGTTAACTTGCTCTATGCGTGAACATGCATACCAAGCGCCGAGCCACGAGGAGGACCCTATGAGGGCGGTAATAATGGAACTACACGCGTGCAGATGATGCATCCTCCCCAGACACTTAAAGACTGGGCCAACAACATCACGCACTAACCTCCAAACGAAGGACCGAGAGCCACTCGCCAAACCCCAAATACTGACACAATTTCCAAACGCTGAGCGCTAAGACACGAAGAGGGAAGCCATTTGTCGTTAGATGTGCATATCACGTTGGCGCATTGTGCACATTACAATGGGATATTTCCAAGTATTTCTACCTTCACTCCCTCTCTTCTACGTTTACTTCATTGGTTGGTGATATGATTATCCCGTAGCCCAGAATATTGCGATGAAACAATGGGATTTAAGGGAAATAGTCTCTTCTGCGTTTACTTCGTTGGTTTTGCCTCTGCATTGTAGTAGGCGATCTGATTATCCTACAACCCATAAAACTGAGATGAAACAATGGGTTTGAAGGGAAATAGTTCAGTAGTTGCGATGGATTTAAAGAGCCTTCCAGGGATCTGAATCCTCATCATCCTCACATCGAAGGATCAATGGACAATAGGCTCCTCCTCCTAGATGAACAAAAACAACAGTAGGGCGTGAATTCCTTGTCATATTCTCCTCACCGGGAAGACCCGACGACCAGGAGGACGATTATTTAATTTCTCTGAGCGCGCCTGTTGTCGGAGAGGTCTGTTTCCAGGGCTACAAACCAAAAGGCTCACCATATTGCCCAAA
>SNQJ01S0011782.1:22822-56104 GCA_010110895.2 Picea sitchensis
CCCCCCCCAAAAAACCTGCGTACCCACCATTCCCGCGTTCGGGGGACTTGGGGACCCTTGGGAAACTTACTCAAGTCGCCGGGGACTCCATCGTGGACTTATGGACTTGCTGACCGTCCCCAAGATGTTTCAGACAGATTTAAGGGACATTCCAGACAGATTTTGGGGATGTTCTCGGCAGATTTTAGGGATTTTTTGCGCAGATTTCGGGGATATTCCGGACATATATCTTTAGTCTTGACAATCATGGAAATTGATGATTGGAAAATAAGATCATTTTTCCCTTCCATTATTTTTGTATTGCATTGAATCTAAATCTATTGTAAAAGTTGCAGCTCAAAACATGGGTTTTGTATGATAGGTTTTGATTTGGGTTTTTGGTGATTTAAATATTGTATTTTCAGCAACAACGTTACAACAAGCAAAGCTTCCGTGTCAAAAAAACAGGAAATACAACATTTCAAAGGGCTGATCCTTGTGGTTACTGCTATTGTTCTTCTCATTTTTCTGGTCGTCTTTGCTTGTACATATTGTACATGGGTTCCAAGAGTCATTCAAGTCTAGTGCTTCCACCATCCCAACCTCAAGCATTGTGAAAACAATCAGATAGTAGTGACTTCGATTGGGTACTAAATGTTTGAATAAATTCATATTCAATCACCTCCTTTATCTGAAATATGAATCTAATCTCTTTACAGAACCAAAGTGTTTTATAGTGGTTTTCAATCTAGCCATAAAAATCTGCAAAACCTATTGAGAAGGGAATGCTTTTTATGTTTTAACATAATCATCATTAACACGAAATATGAGGAAGAAAAACTGCTATAGAGATAGTTCTCACTTAATTTTCCTAAAGCTAAACTGCATTTTTCTCTTGTCTAGTAGCCAATAATGAAATGTCACTCGACCCTTTTCTAAATTGCTCAATCTTTTTCAGAATTGGCAAGTGTAAGGGATGCACATAATATTAAATAGTATAGTTTGTTATGCTTACAAGCTTGAAGCAACTACAAATGTTATGGTGAATTTTAAAATTTTAATATTTTTTTAATACATACACACATGCACACACACACATATATATATTATTGTCGTCCCCAACCCGTCGTCCCCTGAAAAATTTGGGGGTGCGCTCTAGCCGTCCCGGGGACCCGTCCCCGTCATTCCCTTGTCCCGAAAACCAATGCAACATAGGTTAAAACCCTAAAGTGCAAGCACTTTTGGGCATTAGGCTTTTAACCCTACCAAGGATGTTTCACAAACTTGGACAAATAAAACTTGTGAGGAAGAGAAGCACTTATGTCTTCCTCTTAGGGTTTCAACCAAACAATGATACTTGCAACAAGATAGAAATTTAACCATTAACATTAACAAGACAAGATAAAATTGCGGAAAATTACTTCATCCCAAGAATTAAGAGCATCAAACCTTAATTGCAAAATCCATCCAAATGACCAAACCATCCACAAAAGATCCTCCTTCAAACATAGTGCATGAGATAAAAAGACTAAGAAGGTTGGAATAACAAACTTATTTAAAGTGTTATCCCACAATGTGTGATGAATTGTAATGATCCAAATGACAATGAGCGCTATCCTTTGTATATGAGCCTAGTCATAGTGCATTGTCCACATAACATGTCAATGTTTAATTAGAAGTGGGGTCGACCCCTCATTTAACCTTTACAAAATGATAAAATGCAAAAAAATATCATAAGGCCCACACTTGTGGTGACATCAAGCCTCCCAAGGCTAGGGGAGGGCCTCCCAAGGCCATGCGACATCATCCCAAGGTTGAGAAATGGCAATGGTGTGTCTCGTCACCCATGGTCATGCCAAATCATCATTGGTATCCCAAGTGTCCTTCAAACCCTAACACCATCAAACCCTAGAAGATGATGTCATCATCAAATGGAGGCCAATGTCAAGGGTCTAGGGTAAAGGAAGCTACATCTCGTCTCTGGGTGGTATCTGGTTGTCTGCTGCTGCAACGTCCTCGATCTAGTGAATAATAAGCCCTGGGGTACTTTACCTAGCATGCGGGCTTTCATCCCATCTTTGTGCCATCATGACCAAATCTACTCAAACCAAGCCCATCTGTCCAATGTTCAAGGTTCTGAAGATGTGAGAGCTCATGCCGGAAGGTGGAAAGTCACTAGATGACTCATTTCTCTGCATCACATGTGCCAAAGTCCTGTAATAAGGGCATAATGTCTTAGGAAAAATCCTAGGATGTCCCTTAAAGAAGCATGTCGGGGCCATCCAAAACAAAGCATAATCTAAGGCAGAGTAAACCAATGTTCATAAGAGATATTAGTCCTTGAATCATGCAAAGTAAGTTGTTACTTAAGATGTAAGCCATGTAAACAATTCACCTCAGTATCCCCTTCAAGCATCACACTGGCCTAGGTCCTCATGTGAGTTGGCAAGTTTGAATATGGGAGGGTCTTCATCCAACCCTATTAGGTGTGCCAATCAAGACAGGGAATAAAAGACCTAGGAAGAGGGATAGGTCCCGAGGGAAGCAGTGAAAGAAAGAAACCCTTCAAGAGTAAGTGTGATAGTGGTATGAATTAGGGCCTACTTCATGGCTTATGGTGTCATTAAATCCATTTCTATGAGCGCCTTTGTAGAGGGAGCGCTTGTTGCTTGAGATACCCTTTCCTCGGTACTTTTTGCATTCCGAACCCCTTAGTTGCCCTTTGATACCCATTTATTATTTACGAGTCCCCTTTACAAGTTTCAAGCTTTTATTCTTTCATTTTCTGATTGGACTATGGTCCCGTTTTAATTGTGCATTCAGTGCATCAGGACAAGGGGAGATTACCATTAGAGGGGGTAGAGCTCAAGCTAGCTTGTGGCTTTTATAGGTGGCCTTTATCATTTTTCACATAGCATATACATATATTGTTGAGATTTGGATACCTTGGAAAGTGGTCCCCATGTGCTTATGAGTCTCTAAGCACAAAGGGGGAAGACTTTTACCCTCATACTTTACTTTATGATTCTAATTTCACTTTGACTTAGGAGCTTTAAGTCAAAGTGAAATATGTCACTTAGGAAACCCACTTTCTTTGGTTGCTTTATGTCTATTAATGTGGGTGAATTAATAGACATAAAGTGACTAAGGAAGTGGGTTTCCTTAGTGAGAGATTGGTTGAAGTTGATCTCATCCATTGATTAGACATGGCTAGATCTAATCCTAGGCCATTGATCTTTTAGGAGGTTGAGATGAGGAGATAAAGAGGGAGGAAAAGTGCATTTGGGAGACTCATTCTTCACTTGAGACTTGTGAGGGAAGAGAAGGAGAGAGCACCATCTTGAGAGGAGAGGGTTTGCACTTCTTGGGGTTGAGCCAAAACCCTTGAGGGGTTGAGAGGAACCCTTAGCTTGGAGCTTACATGGTGAGGGCATCCATGGAGCTTAGCTCTTCCTGATACAGGCATTTTGCTTGGAAGCATCTTGAGGAGGGGCGCACCTGGTTTTTTTCAGTTGCTCACCGGGAGAGGAGCACTTGTCAGATCAAGGAGAGGTCTGATGCATGAGGAGGAGAATAGAGGGAGGGAGCATGCTTTCATGGTGAGAGATTTCCCTTTTAGTCCTGAGTTTATTTTTGTGAGTCCAGTTACCTGAGCATGAGTTGAGATGACCACAGTACAGCAAATGCACTTGGAGGTTTTCAACTCAGCGGTTCGGTGGAAGGCTGACCACGGAGAGGACATTCACAATGGAGGTTTCTTCATCGGTGTGAGATGGGAAAGCAGAAGCCCTTAGTTGATTGAGGAGGGCAACAAAGGGAGAGGCACCAGGTTTGGAGGCTCTTGCTAACTTTCTTACAGATTACGATGCAAGTCTTCATTAGGAGATTGCTATGTATACGAGTTCCATTGTATTGCATTACATGTTGTATCTCTTACTTTAATCAAAATTATATAGGCGGATATCAAAGCGGGTTTTAGAGGCTTTTATCCGAGTCATATTGACCAAAAATACATCAAATTTATGCATGTTTAGAAGTGTAGATCAGCATTTTAGAGTTTCAAGATCTAGAAGGTAGTGTTATGTGTTTTGGTTATATTGCATGTGCTAACATTAGAGACGGGAAAACACTTGCAAGGGCACCATAAATGAGCACTTAACCTATAAAACATTGAGGAATAAGTGGGATGACTGCTTGCTGTCCCAAAAAACATTGAGGAATAAGTGGGATGACTGCTTGCTGTCCTAAAACAGCAAAAGAAGACAGCCATACAGTTGAAACTTAGAGCCATCCTAAGGTCAAGGACAGACCTTAGTTGGCAGCCTCATAGGACCTCAGAATTTCAACATATATAACAACTGCATCAACCTTTGGGCCTTCAACCCCTTCTTCTCATGAGAGAATGGACCGTGCCCCATTATCGAAGCTTAAAGTACACTATGAAAGGCTGCACGATGGAAAGTGTTAAGTATGGTGGGGAATTGAACGTTACCCTTGTGGGTGCCCCCTAGTAGTACCCCTTTTCCCTGGGCGGTGAAAACATAGGACTAGGGCATAGAAGCTGACCACCAAGGTGAAACAAGGCAACAAACACAACTTCCCAAGCTAGCGATCCATTATCCAACTTCGACCAATGATCCTCATCAACATGCCCAGTAAATTAAGCACAACACTTCGCATGAAAGGACTAACATACCTCATGGTGATGCTGGCTTACCATCTCCCATGAGTTGTTTGGATGTGATGAGCTTGGTTGATCTATAAGAGGCAATCTGAGGGGAGCTGTTGGGCTGCCATCTATGGACATGCTGATCATCATCATGGTCAGGATCATTGTCTCCATTGTGGGCCATGAGACATGATCTCCTCTAGCTACCCCTAGGCATGGGGGATTAACATTAGTGAAACAGGGCTTGTGATCCATACTTGCCAAATTGCGAGTATGGATTGGATCATCTCTGAAAAGTGTTTTTCATCAACAGAGTCGAACTAGAAAGATTGTCTATATGACCCCCAAAAGGTACCAAATTTGCTCATTCTCTCCACTATGTGCATTTTCTCTACCACAACGATTGCAAGCCACAAACTGTCCGAGACAAGGATGGTCATCATAACAATGACATATTGCAAAGGTTTATTGTTTCACAGTGCAACAAGCAACTATGGTTTCATATCTGCAATTGTTACAACATCTGTTCGAGCCCAAGAAGCACCTCTACATGCTCAATTTTACATCTCTTCTCTGCTGGTAGGGTTTATATGTATGTTTGTAGGCCCTTTTCACTGTCTTTATGGTTTTTCTTTTAAAACTGTTTATATAAAGTTTTTTGCTTGGTATTGTTTTTTTCAGGAATTTTAGGGCTGTGTCATAACAACCATAAAGCAGAGCAAACCAGAAATCAGAAATCATAAACAATGCCAAAACCTCCTTCCCATAGACTTTGCAAACGGTCCTAAACAATAATGTGGCATAGCCTTAATTCAAAACAGTGAAAACGCCAAGGGAGAAGGATTTTGCATGGATTTTTTGTGAAAAGTTTCCATGATCAGCTAAAAGATGAGATGTAAAATTTTCAACCAACCTTTTAGTGGTGGCATACATAGGTTTATATACCACATTGTATAATTCCTATGATGACATTAATCCTTGCCTCAAGGTTTTTGAAGATTTTAAACACTAGACAAACGTGGTCATAGAAACCCCTAACGAGGTTAAAAGCAAGAAAGCAAGAGTAAATGCAACATGGAATAGGAGCTGGCCAAATTTCTTTTAATACCCCCTAGCTTTCCACCTATGTAGAATCTACACTACTAAGCGCAAATTTTCGAACCAGCCTCAAAGTCAAAGTGAAATGTTGCCGCTGCCTCCTATTCCTACAAATCTTATCTGTAGGGGTGGTAATATAAAGACATTTTTACTCCTTGCACACAACGCAATTCACAATCTAGCTTGAAAGAATGCTCATATCCAAGAAAGGAAGGCCATTGCCAAGTTTTGGTATTATTTCAACACTCCTTTCCATTGCGCTAGAAGCCCTTTTGGCAATCTATGATTGATGCTGTTGTTGTTGGTCTAGGGTTCAAAGCCCCTATGTGTGAGAGAGTTAGGACTGATTTATTTTTAGAGAGTGTTGATGATGTTAACCTAGTTGATATGTATTTGGCTTGAGAAACATTGAAGGAAAAACCTAGTTTTGGAGTGTCAAATTCAGAAGTAGTGTGATAGGAATCAACTGAACCAAGTTACACATTACATATGTTATGGGCTTTCTTGTAAAGGAAAAATGCAAAATTTTTAACACACAATGATTGATTTATCAAGCATTCAAAATTTGAATTGTGAAAGGGGCACAGAAGCAAACTGAGAATAACTCATAGCTTCTTGAAGAATGCACCAAACCTGATTATGAAGCTGTGGGTTTTCTTCTTCTCCCCTAATCTATCAGATCTGCTAACATGCAAAGGGTGAATGTATAGAAAAACTGAGAAATCTGCTAGGGCGTCTTCTTGAGACTTGCTCCCTTTGCTTTGCTCCTTCTAAATACCTTTGAATATGATAATAGAAGTGGCGGCTGCAAGAAAAAATCAGATTCCTCCTTGCTTCAATCTTTTAAGTTTAAAAAACTCAATTTCTCAAATGCCAAGGCAAGATTCATGAAAATACTTCAAGGAATAATGTAACATTAGTATCAAACAATAGTTCAGCTTCAGAAGATGAACAAATATCAGTCTGAATCATGTAGAAGCAGATCCAATAAAATTATGGGCTCCAAACACACCATCCACAAAGAAGAGCGCCATAGCAGATCCAACAAATTATGGGCTCCAAACACCCCATCCACAAAGAAGAGTGCCATATGGAGATATCTCTCTTTCCTTCCTTTCCCAAAAGTTCAAACTTCCAAAAGTAATTAATAAGAGAACTCAATGTCTTTTATATGAATGAAAACATAACTTGAAAAAATAAAGTTCCTAAGTGATATTTGAACATTATGTTGGAATGACAAGGTACATTGAATAACTAATGTAAATGATGAAGTAAAACCATTGAATAGCCTAAATACACTATTGGCTAAGTGCAAAAGATATAGCCTAGAATCACACTGTTACCTCCTATGCTCTCACTTCGTGTAAAAGTCCCTAAAAACAACTTGTGAGATCCCAAGGGAAAATTAGACAAGCTATCCATTGTTGCCTTAGTAGCCTTACCTTTCTCTCTTTAGACTAGATGAACTCTAGCCAAAGGGGGAATCCCTATGGTTAACTAAGCTCAAATTGTTGTAGATAAAGAGGGAGCAAAGGAGCTTAGAAAACAGAAATAAACTTGGATTTTTTCTTACATTTTTTGGTGGAGGTTGAAAGGAAAGACTAGTACCTTATCTTGTTTGGGCTACGGGGTCAAGCATGCAACTTTAGAGGGAAGTTCCATGAAATATCTAGGAGCTGGTTGTACAACTAAAGACATGCCACAACAACCCTAAATTTGGTGAGTGATTCTCACACATTAGAGGAAAGAAAGAGACTCTATAGCGAGTTCCACTTCCAAATCGAGTCAAGGATGGCCTTGCCTGAAGGTTCCAAACTATGCATTCACTCTCAAGACGTCTAGGGCATAAGTTTTTCTCTTTAAGACAAAGTAACAAAGAAGCCAAGGGGTGCTTAACCTCTTCCAATGTAGCAAGACTTCTCTTCTATGCATTCTTGAGTTGACTTTGACAATCCAAAACCTGCAATAAATTCACTAATATACACCAAGAACATCGGTCACACATTCAACAAAGCTGTACATCCATTCCACAATAGCTTAGACAAAAGATAAGAATAATTTTGTTTTAAAGCTTGGGACCACTTCCAACTCACACCTTACAAATGGAGATAGCAAACCCTTATATAGGTTTGAGCTCAACTCCTTTTGCAATAAAGAAGTATTTGTTTTCCTAGATCCATTAGTAGTCCAAGGAAAAACAATAAAATAACCCTCTCAACAATTTACTTACTAAAAGTAGCATGGGTTGTTGAGATCCACATTTTTCTCCAAGGGGATACAATAAAATATCTAGGAAAACAATACAATAGAGCTCTCAAGTAATAAAGTCCATAAGACAAGAGTAAAACAATGAAGTTAGATAGCAATCATCTAGAAGAATAGAGCTAGAGAGTACAGTGCCATGAGGGATTGACCATATAACAACCTCCAAAAATGGTAAATGATTCTCTCCATAAGTGCGCCCTTCAAGAGAAGGATCCCATGTGTGAGCCAAGTCTCAAGATGGTGGGATGCCCTCAACAAAGTAGCATGGAAATGTGTGCAAAAAAACATTCTCATGTGGACTTTCTCATCATGCAAAAAAGTGCAAAAAGGCCTACAAATTTTTGAAGCAGTACGCTGAGCCGTTGTATCTACTACACTATGCTGAGCCGATGTATCTATTGTAGAAATTTCAAGGATCGGTTGCTCAATGCAAGTTAGAAATTTCACCTCAACTTTGAGATTTCCTGGATCTATTTTCTATGAACTTTCAGCCTTAGGGATGATTATGAAATATTAAATTACAGCAGCAAATACTTCTCTTCTCTTCAACCCAAATAATAAGGAAACAATGTTGAAGCCCTTAGGGCACACTTCCCAAGCAAATTGCAGGTCTGAAAAATACTTATTACAGCAGTGAATCTGCCCCTTTAGCTTTTAGATGTTTGAAAAATACTTATTACAGCAGTGAATCTGACCCTTTAGCTCCTAGATGTTTGTGAAATCACTTGACAAATTCTGCTCAATGTTTTGTCAAATCAGCAAGCATAACTAGCACTAGAAACTACTCAATCATCAAGATAACAGAAATTGAAATCCAAATCTGCTGGAACACTTCATATATATATATATAAGATTAAGTACAAGTACATTCCATAACATAATACAAGCTAGTAAAAGTCACGCTCTTTAAATCCTTGTTAGGGCATCTACCAAAATAGCAAACTCTAGACACCAATTCTGCCTAGCTAGGAATGTACTAAGGCTGGTTGCTCCACCAAAGATTCATGACAAGTAAGTATAACACACCGGCAAGTCCTCCCTGACACCTTCACATTTATCACACAAGAAAGTATAACACATTGACAAGTCCTCCTTGGCACCTTCACATGTATCACACAAATGTACAAGATAGTCTCCCCCTGCCTTCTTCACATCTAGCACTTCGAGTAGTACTAGGGTTTCCAAATTCCACAAAACCCTTGTCTTTTTCTCTCAGAAGAAATACAAGATCAAGTGCTTCCTTTGCTTCTCTAGGGTTTATCCCAAACCCTAGCTTCATTGTCTTCTTAGGGAAAAATTGTAACCCTAGTCTTCCCTTGAATTCTGTCAAGAACCTTAGTGTTCAAGTCAAAGAGAGAAAATGCAAATTAAGAGTACAAAGAGACTACTTTGCTCTAGCTCTCACATCTTCAACACAATAATGAATATAATCTCAAAGGATACTCTCCTCCCTTTATTTATATGAAAGGTGAGGGAGGCCAACAATAATGAGTGGAGCTAGTCTACAACATGCAACCTAACTAAAAAATAGATAGGCCCTCACGTGGAGCACTCCAACTGTAAGTGACACATGTCAATCCCCAAGGAATGCATGTCCAACAAGCAAAGGTCCAAGAGCGAGTGCTCCTTAAAAAGGTCCAATGCTCCTCCCACAAAGGCCTCTAATGGTTCAATGCTCCCTCCTAAGCCATGTGTACATCTAGGTCCACTCCACCTACATGATCACTCCTCAACCCGAGCATCATCAAGTGAAGTACAAGCCTCCATGCAAACAACCAAGTGTTCCCATGCCATCAAGGGCCCAATGCTCTCGTCTAAGATGCCCAATGCTCCTCCTCCAAGGCAAGTCATCCTCCCAAGCAAGCAATCAACATCGCGATATGCACATCATTGAGAATGTCATCATGCCATTTAGGTCTCCACCACTCTAAGGAAGTGTGCCACATAAGCATCAAGTCAACACATGGCAATCCATGAGCAAGCTATCTCCAATGTTTTATGTAATCAACACACCATGCACCCCACATCACACGAAACACCCCCAAGCATGGTGTAAACACTTTCAGAATAACCCTAAAAACTAACACTCCCTCTTTACGAGGAAATTGTTTTCACAAACACTTGTTTGATCCCTCTACATCTCAACCAAACTCGCCATTTGCAAATTTGAACTTGTTGTAGTCTTGGAATCAACCACTGGCTTCTAGAAAGGAATTGTCACCTAACCATCACTCTCCTCCATCAAGGCATCACACCTCACCTCCTCAAAACCACTGGAAGGATGACAAATGGAAGTAGCCAATGCAATATGGTTAGCATATCTCCTAGGAGCTATACTTGCGCTCATTGAATATTACAACGCTCCTACATGCTCATGTGCATCTTGCAATGTCTAAGTAAGCTGTCTCGATTTCCTACTTCTAACCTCTAAATAAGATTATGGAACAACAACCTCCTCACTCCCTTCAATCACTGAAGGAGATAGTTGTGACGTAGAGGACCTTATATCCTCATCAGACTTCACATCTCATCTCACCAGAGTCTTTTGTTGTGCTGGAATATAAATCTTGTAAGCTTTAGAAGTCTCATTGTATCCAAAAAAAACAAACAAGATACTATCACACCATCTCGAACCTCCCCTTTGCTACGGTCTTGACCACTTGTGAATTTGAAGGAGCATAACCTTGGACCATTAGTAACCCACCAAACTCCAACATCCTTCATATTAGCTTCATAGGCCAAAATCTTCAAACACCGCATCATGAGTTGTTTAGGGCTTCATGGAAAGATGGTCACATCTCCATACAAGACCAAGACAAGTGGGTCAAATCTATCAAAATCACAAAGATATAAATATTATAAATCTCACCCATCTTGAAATACCCAGCTGTAGTGCAAACAACAACCCACATGGTCTTCAACAAACTGTAAACATGACTATCTTGCCCATTCACCTCAAAACCTTCAACAACTGAAGCAAAACCCTAAACAGGGTCAACTCCCTCGTTCTAAGAAAATTCTATAGTAAATGGAGCAAGAATCTCTTCAAGGTCAACTCCCTCTTTCTGAGAAAATCCCACAACCTTGTTTTGGTACTCCTAGTAGTTGCAAGCTTGGAATCAATTATTGATTATGTTATCGCACAAGTTGTAGGTTGGGAAAAGCCTGACCCAACCACCAAATGGCAACAACTTAGAGAACACCTACCCACTGTCACCTTAGGCATGTATTCCTCTCACTTCAAAGGTGAGAGAATCACCTCAAAGGGGGAATCCCGATGACCCTGGGGAAATGAGATGGAAAGTGAAGAGATGAAAGGTCCCCCTAAAGGTCAAGATAGAAGATGCAGAAAGGATTGGGAAAGAGTCTTGGTGATAGCCAATAGTTTCCAAGAGATAAGAATACATGTGAAGAGTGATATACCTGCCTGAGACACAAGAACAAGCCGAGTATATATGTATAACGTTTGGTGGACAAGAAAGTTAGGCTTGCTGTCCCTAATTGCAGCAGTAAACAACAATGTATATCAGCAAGAAAATAAGTATTAAAGCTACTAAACAATTGCTAAAAGTCCAACAGATGATGCAAGAGATAAGCTAGATAAACAATCTGTAGGGGTGTAGACTGATTGGCAAGTGCCGTGTAAATGGAAGGAAATGTAAAAATGAGGTCTCAAGTTCGATTCTCACCCCGATTTACCCGCGGCCCATGCTTGCGGGTTGTGTGGACTCACTTGGAGGTTATAGAGGTAGTAGATGGGAATCGACCCCGTGTCACGCGAGTACGAGAACCGCGAATTGCTGATTTCGTTAGTCACAAAAAAAAAGAAAAAAGAAAAAGAAAGATAAGCTAGATAAACATTAGTAATACTCAAGAATGAAAGCACAAGACTTTAGAAATGAAACAAGGCTGTAATAAAAGATGTTTGCAGAGATATTTTGCAGCCTTAGGCTGTAGCAAACAAGTTGTTACAGCAGTAAATCCAACCACCGAAACTTACAAAGAGTCCACCCAAAAGTTGCGCTAGGCCTACTAGATTATCTTGGCAAACTTTCAGCAAATTCCGACGGTTGAAAAACAAGTTATAAATGAAAAAATGTTAGGGTTTCTGCAGCCCTAATGGATGTAGATGAAAGTTTATAACAGCAGCAAGAAATACTTAGACAATTAAGACGCCCTAGTGGCTATGACACTCCTATAACATCAAGAAGAGATTGCAATTTAAACAATTTGATTATTTCGTGTTTTCACGTATCCCAATGCAACAATTTTATTTCTCCAATGTAAATTGTAAATAATTAGTACCTTAACTATTGGGTTATGGAGTCAAAGAAAGAGTTAACTATACTATTTCCTTGGGGGTGTAAACCCTCTTACTCCCGAAGGCAAGTAAAGCTAACTAGGAAGTGCTAGGAGGGTGTAAGCCCTTTTACTTCTCCTAGCACTACCTTAAGCAACAAATTTATTTCCAAGACAAATATTGATGAGCTTAGTGGGGTTGTATGCACTTATACTCTCCAAGAAATTCAACTAGTTAACCTTGCAACTAAGAAAAGAGACAATAACAAGATAAAACCCTTCATCTAGAGCAAGAATCAACAAGAGAAACTTCCACTTTACCAAGAATTATCCACCAATATGCAAGAGAAACACTTCACAAGAGGTAGCGCACCACTTCCTTCCACCAATAGAAAAGTAAACCATGACAAATGCAAAAGAGAGAGAAAATGCCCAAGGGTAGCGAAAATTTCAGCCAAGTACTTCTCACAATGGGAGAGTTATGTTATGAAATGAGATTCACATGATCTCTATTTATACAAAATGTTTAAAGCATAGTTTGTCCACTTAGTTAGGGTAAAACATAAGATAAGGGGTCAACAACCCTTATCTTACCCCTTAAACCAAATAATGATATTTAATTTACATTTTTGCACATTATAAACCCTAAAATAAGATGACGTCACCCCTTTAGGCCAACATTTTGGCATATTTAGCAAATCGTTGGAGTTGGGGATGGAACGTTTGGCCTTCAAAGGTCTTCTCCTGCGCTTTAGCCTTTTCCCACAAGTCAACGTGCCCTCTCCATCAAATGATGCCAAGTGTCAATGAAAAATAATTCCATCACCACCAAGCCTAGCCCTAGGTGACATCAAGCCCCAAAGAGTGATGTTTTTCCCCTCCTAGGCAATTCGTTTGGCATGTGAGGGCTAGGCAAGGTCCTTCAAGGTGTCTTCTAGGCCTCCAAAGGCAAGTTATCATGATCCGACATGCGGGCCCTTGGCATCCAACCTGTGGACTTCAAGCTCCATGGAAGCCCAAACTAGGCTTGTTCCTCCAAAACTGTCCACCAAACAAGGTCGTGAAAAACAAATAGGTATGCCCTCCAAGGATCTCAAGCCAAAATATCATGGCAAGTGAAAACCACATCTAATAAACCAGGCACCTAAACATGTACATCAAAACTACCTCATCAAATTAAGTGCTCAAAGACCCTATACAATTGACCAAGTTTAGGTATGGGAGGGGTGTCATAAAAGTCCTATTGGGTAGACCAAAACCCTCAAGTAGGGGATGCTCCCAAGGATGCTCCTTCAAGGTAATGTAGTGGATGATGAGGTGGATAGGGGGCTAGACTTTAGAGGTCAATGAGTTTCATGACATACAAGGGCTCGTATTATCTCATTTATGGGTGCCTTTGTAGGGGGTGTGCTGCACCTTTTTCTTCAATGCAACCATTTTCCAAGCCCATTTATTTCCATTTATTAATTAATTAGTGATCCAAACACGTGTGCACTCCCAATAGTGAATCTATATTAGCTTGGGTGGCAGTAACACAGTGTCACTCGAAAGAAGAGGTCAACAAAGTGCCATAGGGGTAACCATCAAAGTGTTATAACGCACTAGTGTTAGTCTTTCATTCAAGCGAGATATTTATTATGTGTTTGATCTTTTGCAGGCCTTCAATTCTTTTGAGAGAAGCAATTCATCGTTCTCAAGACCTGCCTGGGTGAACATCTAGAAGGTTTATATTTTAGGATTTTATCTTTTTCCAGCCACCATCCCCTTGGGCCTTCAACCCCTTCTTCCCATGAAATGAGGTACATGCCCATCTTGGGTCACTAAAGTTAAAGGGACTAGAAGAGGGCAATGTGATGGGAATGAAATGAGCGAAAAGTGATAAGTATGGTAGGGAATGGTACAATGACCCCTCAAGGGACCCCCAGTTGCACCCCTTCCCCAAAATTTGGCCACTTACTAGGAAATCGATGACATTCACCAAGGTGAAATAGGGTCAAGAACATAATGTCTGAGCAGGCGTTCTATAATCAAAAGAAACTTCAATACAACATGCTTAAATGCCTCAAATATTAGGGTGATTACTTGCCACAATACCTGACTTGTATTGCATGGAGCAAGACCAAAATTCTTTCCAAAAGCTAGTTGGTGTGGTGGATGCTCTGAAGATGGATCCATGTGTGGTGATAGTGCGGGTTTCCATATGTGCAAGTGGACACTGTTGGTCATGTGATCTCTCGACACTCCATGTTTGCAACCCGAGGGCCTCGAGACATCATCTCCTTAGTTATCCCACAAAATGGGGATAACAGATTCCACAATAGGTTTTGAACCTATCTCCATGTCATCTTGCTGTACATGCTTTGCATATGCCTCCTCAAAACTAGAAGGCTCACTCGACTTTGCACCGATATGTACAAGTGCCATAACATCAGTAAGTAAACTGTAAAGACCACCAACTCACACACCTCTAGCAAAGTCCTCAGACTCGGTAGACTACAATCATTGATAATGCAATGTTGTCCTTCAAATGCATCTCTACACTAAATAACTTCCATACAAGAAATTGGAAGAAAATTTGTTTTCAAACCAAGAATAAACAAAACATCATTCAACTCAAGAACATCACCGGACGGTATCCAGAAGAACAAACAATCCTTTAAGAGGATAAGTAGCATCATCAAGGAATTCCATTCTCATACCTCCCCTATGCTCTTGAAACCCATCGAAGAGTTTCCTGTCATAAGTCCTATTTCTTGATCCCCTTGCCCTTTTACCCAATGTTACCAGAACTGGACAAGAACCGGTAAAATCGGTCTGTCCGACCGGGTCACAGGCAAAACTGGGTCAAACCGGTGATTCAAACCGTTCATGACCGGTTCCATACAAAAGCAATTTTTTTCTCAAATCGACCGGTTTCGTACGGAACTGGCTAGTTCCGTACTGCCGCAACATATTCTTGGATGATGTTGATCCCTCATCAGATTGGGTTGTGGAGACTTAGCCAACAACTTTTGACAATGAAGACCTTTCCTAGATGGATTTGGATCCCCAGCCACATCAAGAGAATGTGTGCACTGATGTTGCAGTTGTATATTTTCCTTTTGGACTAGGGGAATCAAGCTAGGCTCAAAATCCCCCTGTTGAGTCTACTCATGTTGAGGATGTAGATGATGAGTCTGAGTCCTCTGAGTTTGAGTTTCAGTATGCAGATTCAGATTATTAGATTGTGTAGTCTCTAGTTTAGACTCTAGAGTTATTTTTGGACTTTACAGGCCATTTAGAGCCTTTTTGATGATGTATTTTGATTCAAATATTCATATGACTATGGAGTGCACTTACTCTTAGTGCTATTTTGGTTTTATACATTGTTACTTGTTATATATATATGAGGAACTTTGCAAATTTGTGTATAATGGTTTGGATTCAAATGGATGCACATGAATATGTATTTTTTTTTCAAAATTTGAATATTTTATGTATTTTTTAGTGATCGGTTTTTTGATCCGGTTTTTTTGGTCGACCAGTTCGACGACTGGTCCAGTGTTGGTAGCTTTGCTTTTGTTAGATTTTTGAATGAGCTATGGCTCATGCATTCCCTTTTAAATTTTCTGTTATTCCTTGAACCATAACTACAACAGTAAACCAAGATCACAAGAAGAATAACCATGCACAAAAACACAAGAAGTATCCTGGGAAACTCTTCTCAACAAGGGAAGAAAACCCAACCAATCCTTTGCTATATTCCTTCAGAGAAAGACCTCCCACACCATCACCAAATCTAGCACACAAGAGGGTGCTGCAATTCTCATAATTTCAGAGCACAACTTCTGAAATCATGAGATGACACAATGATAAGTGTGTTTCCTCAATGGGGATTCATCTTTATTTATATAAGACTTGTCACATCAAATGATGTGTCTATTGGCACAATAGGGCCGACCTCAATAACTCAAAATATAATTAATAATTTCCATATTAATTATCTTTTATATTAATTCTTAATCACATTAAGGTGGGGCCGACCTGTACCCTTTACATTACAATTAGGGCTATAGGCAGGTCTGGCTCTTGAACAATATAGCAAGGGATCTTATACACCTACTAGTGCTCATCCACTAGGGGCACATCCATAGGGATGTCCATATCTTTGGCTCACTGCATTACACAGAAGAACCAGTTCTTCACACGTTCACTTATGCTCGTCCACAAGCACATCCACTCAACAGATCTTCTTTCCCTCTGTGTCACACAGGAGAATCATCTGGAGTTTCTCGTCAACTCTGTTGCTCAGAGGAGGCTAATACATAATCTTCATTTTTGTTCTCATGACGATGCACCCAACACTTTGGGATTTCACACGTTCACCTTGTGCTCAGCCATAGGCACGTCTAACTCAGCAGATCGCCTTTTCCCACTGGAGAATCATCTGGATTTCTTCTCAACTCTCTGAATGGAGCAGGTCATCTCTACGTTCCAGCTCTGTCTCAGATAGGAACCATGTACCCTTCTTAGGGGCTTTCTCTCAGGTTTGTAAGTTGGAGAAAGACTCACATAGCTGCAATGATCCACATCTCACAGGTTTTGTAAGTTGGAGAATGTCTCACATAGTTGCAATCATCAACACTCCCTCTTAGCTAGGGAGGCATTCTTCATCATGCCAAGTCTCACACAGATGCGCTTTGAACTTTGTCTTGGCTGGAGTCATCAACACTCCCTCTCAACTAGGGAGGCATTCTTCACCAAGTTAATTTAGTGAAGGTGTCTGCAATCTGCTCATGTGTAGGAAGGTACTGCATGTGTACTATTTTCCTCTGTATCATATCTCTGATATAAAGATATTTCATCTCATCGTGTTTCGATCCATCAAGAAACACTAGGTTCTCAAAGAGTTTTACACACAACTCATGGTTATCATCATAGGATCCATCTCATGGTTAAGTAAATCTGTCAGAAGCTTGTGAAGCCATATGGCTTCTCACATTCGATGCTATATACTCTGCTTCTGTGGTACTCAAAGCCACAGAGTTTTGTTTCCTGCTGCATCAAGAAATCACGGCAAACTTCACGGTAAGACAACAACCGGATGTGCTCTTTCGGTCCACTGTACTCTCTGCTCAATTTGTATCGGCATATCCTGCAAAATCAAGTTCACACTGTAGGCATATCTCAGGCCATATCCAACTGTGCCTCATATATATCTCAATACATGCTTTACTGCTATCTAGTGAGTCTGTCTCGACTGACTCATGGATTGACTAAGTACATTCACTGCATAGCATGAATTTGATCTGGTGTTAACCAGATACATCAATGATCCAATCAATTGTGGATCAATCTCGTCTGAATCATCATCATTCATTTTCTTCAAATCCATCACGGTGGTTTTGCATTCTATCATACTGAACTTCTTTAATATTACCACTGTATATTTTCCTTGACTAAGAAAAAAATCTCATCGATCCTCTGTCATACTTCTTGTCTAAGAAGTAGTGCATCATACTCATATCCTTCATCTCGAAATCAAAAGTCAAAGCTTACTTGTATCCAATCAACAAGACTTTCTGAATAAGTTATCAAAAGAAGGTTCTCATCACTAATACTATAATAGTAGTTTTGGACCTTGTTTTAAAAACCGGTCAAACCGGAACCGGAACTAGCCGGTTTGACTGGTTAGCTGCATGATCGGTTCGAACCGGAACAAAAACCGAACCGATCGGTTTGGTACCAAACCGACCGGTTCTGTTATAAACCGACCGGTTCGGTTCGATCTTCCTTAAGTGGGCCCGCGGACTTCAAATACATATTTTTTTTTGCTAAATGATAACCCTAACCTCCTCTAAACCCTAACAATAGCCTATATAACCCTATCACTCCCCTCTAAGTGCCTCACACCTCTCTCATTCATCATTTGGGAGAATTTGGGAGTGTTTGGGTTTTGGAGCAACATTGATTCTTGAAGAGCAACATTGAGGAGCTTACTGGGCAAGTGTTTTGGGCAGTTTGTGGTGGATTTGGCATCTCAACTAGGAGGCTATAGTTCATCTTCAAGTTTGGAAGAATTGGATTAGACTCTAGAGGTATGTTGAAAATTTTCCACTCATTTTTTTTCCATCTTGAGTCTTGATTGTTGAATGTTTGAAAGTTTGAAACTTAGTAAGAGTCTAAGACAAGGTTCCTTCTTTGCATTTTCAGATTGTTTGCATTGTGCAAATTCCATCTTTGATTTAGCCTTTGAGTTTGCATTTACAAATTGACAATGGCCCCAAAAACTAAAGATGCCGCATGGGTTCATGCTGAGGTGATTGAAGGTCTAATGTATTGCAAGTATTGTCAAAAATGCATAAGGGGGGGTTGGGGGGTGACATTCATAGGCTGAAAGAACACTTGGCTGGTGTTAGAGGCCAAGTTAAATCATGTGAGGCACCATTGGATGTTATTGGGCCTATTAGAGAAGAGATGAAAAAAGTACTTAATGACTACCAAGAAGAAAAGGCTAGGGAAACGGAAAGAACACTTATATCGGGTGTTAGAGGCCAAGTTTAATCATGTGAGGCACCATTGGAAGTTATTGGGCCTATTAGAGAAGAGAGATGAAAAAAAGTACTTAATGACTACCAAGAAGAAAAGGCTAGGGAAAAAGTTATACAAGTTGAAATAGGGAGGAAGAGGGCAATGAAGGCAGCCTAACCCCACTTTTAATTTTGAGGACTCTCCATCTATTCATACTACCAGTGTTAGAAATAGAGAACCCTTTCATTATGTTCCTCCTCCCTTGAAAGTGAAAATACCATGCATTCCATTTAAGCAAAGGAAGAATCCCATCCAAAGTTATTTCACACTTCCCCCCACTGGCTTTGACAATCCATGCTCTCAAGTTCAACCCACTCAATTTCAAACCACCTTAGATGACCATTGGAAGAAACAATATAGAGAGATTGTTTATGAGTACATAGTTAGATGGTGATATCATGCTGATATCCCCTTCAAAGCTGCCCGCTCACCATATTACCAAACTATGTGGGATTTTTTTATTGTTTGGTAAGGGATTCAAAGGCCCTAGTTTGCATGATTTGAGGGGATCTCTTCTTCATAGAGAGGTCGGATCCATTGAAGAATACTTGATAGGTTTCAAAGTATCATGGGCCAACACAGGATGTACCATATCACAAGCCTGATGGATGGAGGATGGAAGGAACTCAACAGACTATCATAACCCTCCTTGTCTCTTGTCCACAAGGAACCATGTTTTTTAGATTAGTTGATGCATCTGATAGTGTCAAAAATGCAAATTTGTTGTTTGAGCTATTAGATGAGGTTGTTATGGAGGTGGAGGTGGCCAATGTTGTTTAGGTCATCGAAGGAAATAAATGCCCTAACTATGTTCTTGTTGGGAATATGCTTGGGACAGAAACAAAACCATATTTTGGACCCATGTGTTGCACATTGCATAAACCTCATGCCGAGATCCCCTTCAATGCTGTGCGCACACCATATTACCAACCTATGTGGGATGCCATTATTGCTTGTTATAGGGGCTTCAAAGGCCCTAGTATAAATGATTTGAGGGGATCTCTTTTGCAAAAAAGAGGTCGAATCCATGGAAGAATACTTGATAGATTTCAAAGTATCATGTGCCAAAACAAGATGTACCATCAGCGTCGTGATGGATGAGGATGGAAGGAACCAGATTATCATAAATTTCCTTGTCTCTGCCCACAAGGAACCATGTTTTGAGATCAGTTGATGCATCTCATAGGGTCAAAGATGCAAACTTTTATTGTGTTGTTTGAGCTATTAGATGAGGTTGTTATGGAGGTGGGGGTGGCCAATGTTGTTTAGGTCATCACAAATAATGCCTCTAACTATGTTCTTGTTGGGAATATGTTAGAGGAGAAACAAAAAACCATATTTTGGACCCCATGTGCTCCACATTGCATAGACCTCATGCCTGAGGACATTGGCAAACAAGAATGGATCAAAAACACTATAGAGCATGCTAAGAGCATCACAAAGTACATCTACAACCACTCATGGGTTTTGACCTTGATGAGGAAAAACACAGAGAAAAGAGAACTTCTTACTACTTAGGCCTTCCATCACTAGATTTGCAACTCATTTCTTGACATTGCAATGTATGGCTTCCCAATCAAATAACTTGCAAAAGATGTTTGCATCTGATGAATGGAATGCATCTCAGTGGGCTCGTAGACAAGATGGCAAAGACACCAAAAAGAAAGTTAATGATCCCACATTTTGGAAAAAAGAAGCAGAAATTGTGAAAATTGTCGAGCCACTTGTTAAGGTGTTGCAACTAGTGGATGGGGAAAAATTGGCCATGAGTTACATTTATGAGGCTATGGATCAGGCAAAGGAGCAAATAAAGGCAACATACAAGGATAGAGTGACCAAGTATGGGCCTATTTGGGACATTATTGATTATAGATGGAACAATCAACTCCATCGCCCTATACATGCATCTAGGTATTTCCTGAACCCAAGGTATCATTACAGAGCATAGCTTGGAGAAGATATGACTGGGGAGGTTAGAGATGGCTTGATTGATCTCCTTGAGCGCATGGTCCCTTCTGAGAGTGACCAGTTGGAGATACACCGACAAATCACTTCTTTCACTAGAGCCATAGGCACCTTCGACAAGAACCTAGCAACGATTGCAAGGGATGTGGATGAGCCAGGTAACAATTTCAAAGTTTAAAGTTCAAGTGTTTAAATTTTATATACTTTATAATTTATTACTTCAAGGAACTAACTTGACTAACTATGTTTTTTTGCAGCAAACTGCTGGGAGTCATTTGGCAGCCATTGTCCTCAATTGCAAAAGTTTGCAATTAGAGTGTTGAGTCAAACTTGCAGTGCTTCTGGGTGTGAGCGCAATTGGTTTGTTTTTGAGAGGATTCACACGAAGAAGAGAAACCGTTTAGAACAGAAACGGTTAAATGATCTAGTCTTCGTGCAGTACAGACTCTGACTAAAGCGCAACCAATTGTTCAACAAAAGACCCAATTCAAATCCTATTGTGTTGGATGATGTTGATCCAATTTTAGATTGGGTAGCGGAGACTCACCCACTAGAGTTTGATGTTGACTATGATTTGGAAATGGAGTTAGCAGGGCAGGTTCAGATGGATGCAGATCCATTATTAGGGCCCCGCGGTCTGATTCCAGTGTCAGACATGGCAGGCCCTAGTGGAACTGCAGGCAGGCGTAGCCGTATACCTCGTGTGCCTCGTCGCGGTTGTACTCATACTACTACAGCTAGTGCAACTTCAGAGCGTGTAGTCACAAATGTCCCTGATGGTGATGAGTCCGAGGCCGAGTTTGAGTCCGAGTTAGAGACAAATGATGATGTCGAGGGCGAGGATGCCCATGCCATTTCTACTTCTAGCAGTAGTGATGATTGATCGTTGATCATGTTGATCACTGAGATAGTGACTTGTAGTCTTGACTCTTGCTAGTATGTTTTTTGTTGTTGTGGTCTATAGAGGACCGAGGCCATTTAGACTCTAGAGCCTCCTTGATTATGTATTTATGTTTCGATCTCTAGATATGTATTGCACTTGGTGCCATTTTGATATATTCATGAACATACTTTGGATATATTGTCTCTAATTGTCTCTAATGCTTTGGAAACATGATTTAAAATCTTAAAAATATATTTTTTTCGTTAAAATTTAAATATTTTATGTATTTTTAAAAAAACCGGTTCATTACCGGTTCCGGTTCCGGTTCAGGTTGGACCCTCGACCGGTTTCGATTTTTAAAACTATGGTCTAGACCCTCTCTAACCTGACCCAGTCTGTTTCTAACAAGCTTGACCCCTAACTCTCAGAGCCGGAGAGAACTGTGGGTCTGATTATTGCCTCCATGAGGTAGAGTTTGGTCAAGATGTCTTGAAACTTGGCCCAAGAAGCACTGTCTCTCGATGAGGGCCAGGGAACCATACCTTGTACTAAGCCGAGGGTGAAGGGCCTGCTGCATACTGAAACGAGGCCTCGTGAACTGTACTCCCAGATATGTGTAGGCTGTGGTGATCTCAATCTCTTCCCCCTGGTAATAGAAATGTAAATCTATAAGAGAGCTCTTCGATGCATTGAAGATCAAAACCTTGGTTTTACCTAGGTTGACCGTCAACTATCGACGATCACAAAAGCTGGCCAGTGCATTGATCTATCTCTACAGGTCCTCAGGAGTGGAGGCAAACAAGACCAAGTCATAAACGAATAAGAGCAGAGAGATCAACAACAGATGTAGAAGACAACCATCCCCCTCCTGGATATGCTCATGGAGGAAAGACTCCAGCTCATCAATATATATCCTGAAAAGTGTCGGCGAGAGGGGGCACCCCTGTTTTACCTCGATGGTACTCTGAATGAAATTGGAAAGGCCATGTGCCATCCTAACGCGGCTCGAGATTGACTCATACAACATCATGATGGATAGTAGGAGGGTCTTAGATATGCCAATGTCATAGAGCCTCTGGAATAATGCATTCCTTGGAACTCTGTCAAACGCTTTTTGAAAGTCTACAAAGCAAGTGTAAACCTTCGAAGAGCGATGACGAGCCTCTTCAATAATGGCTCGGAGTGTGAAAATGTGATCAATCGTCTAGTAGTTAGGGCGAAATCCACCTTTCCCTCTAGCCCTGAGATGACGCCTCTCCAACTCCTCAGACAACCACTGGTGTAAGATTGCGGCATAAAGCTTGGAGAATGTATGACCGACCATGATAGTCTAGTAATTATTTGGATCGGAACTACTCCCCGATTTGTGGATGGGATGAATAATGTGTCGTGTCTAGGAGGGGGGGAAACTTGAACATACCACCTGGTTAAATAGATCAGCAATATAAGACTCAAGAGACCGGACGCCATGCTTAAGGAACTTTTCCTGAAGCCCTTCCTCATCTGCTGCTCTATTGGTACTCATAGCTCTGACTGCTCTCCTAATGTCCACCTTGGAGAAGAGGTGGCACAAGGAGGGGGAGGAGGAGATGCGGGTGGAAGGTTGTCCAAGAATGTCATAAAGGGAGGTGTTATTGGAGAACATGGCCTGGGGGTCAAGGTTGGGTGGCGTGGCGTGGTGTCTAGGGAAAAGGGCATGCCAAAAGGCTTTTGGGGAGTGGCGGAGGGCCTCACAAAGTTCCCGTCTCCTCCGAAAAAATATGGGCACCAAAATAGGCACCAAGAACGGGTTTTCTATGTTTTAGAAGTCGAGTTGCTCTTCATTATTCGTATCCGCAGTTGGAGCTCATCATTGGCTCTGCTCAGCTTCTGTTGCAACTCTATGCCTTGGCTTGGCTAAAAAATCGAGGATGACGACTTGGCATCAGATTTCCGGAAGATGATCAACAGGCGGAGGTATAGGGTCATTAGCTCAGTAAAGGACGACTCGGTTTGGATGGAAAACCCTAGTGCTGAGGACGCGAAATCCAATCAGCGGGCAGTCGTACGCTCTCCCACGCAGGTTTGCACAAGCCTCGTATAATCCCCTTCGAGGTCTAGTTCGATTGAATGACAGCAAATCGGTGAGGAATGGCTCAATGGTCCGGCAGAGATTCGCAACTCGTAGTTTACTAGACGGCCCCTCATTTTTTTCTGCGCCTGGCTTTGATACCAAATGAAGAGATATCAAACAACATTAATGGAGCAAGACAGAAATATCAGCAGTACAATATGCCAGCTCAAACATTTTCATTATCAAGACAAACATTTGTACATTTGCAAGAGCTATCGCATGAAACTATCAGCTCCTAAAATCACTCAACAATCTCTCCACAATTCACTCAACTAATATTATCTCACTCTCAACTCTCAAAATATCCCTTTGAGATATAACAATACTAACAACAAATATATCTAGAATAATCAAATGAGTATTAACCCAACATCTTGTTCTGACCTTTTGTGGAGTTACGCTTTTATGTCTTGGTTACTTCCCTGCAAATCACTCGACCGATTTTTTCATCCAACAGAAGTGGTACAATTGACTTCAGGTTTTATCCTATGGTTTAATTATAATTTTTTCTATTTACAAGAATGCACTTGAAATCTGTTTATTTCTGTCATAGCTTTCTACAATTGTTTCTTTCTATACATATTACTCATCTGTTAAAACCATGAAGATATTACATTCTAATTACAGAAGTCCCAGTTCTCAAACAAATCAAGAAGCCAAGGATGATTACCATATTTCTAATTGACAAACATGTTTTCTGATTCTCCAAGAGGCAAGGTGAGGGAAATCCTATTACTTGCAGAAGTTCTCCTGCAATCCCCATTGATAGTGCTGAATCCTGATTCCTTGGAATCTCGAATCAGAACAGGACAATGTGATGAACTTCAAAAGTCATCAGGCAGTGTTTGTACACACTGACATGAGCCAAGTGCATAGGACACAGAAATCAATTTCTCGTTTTGGTTTCTTGTTATCAATTCTTATTTGTTGTATTATAATTTCAAGAAGCAGTTCTGCTCATTTTTTGTCTAAAACTTTTCTTGAGCTTTGCATATTTGGTGGAATGGTCTCTGTCCTTAGTTGTGTTGTTTGCATGTTGTTTACAGTTTTTATGCTTAGCCATATCTTTTGGTAGATTTTTTTCGATTAGTCTTCCCAACCTTCTTATGAAAGTTAGTTCACAACAGCATTGCTACAAATAAAAATAAAGAGCACAGAAAATTGGAGTCTAAATTCTGATTTTTTTTGTTGTATATTAGTTAAGATTAGTTACCTTGGATGCAGATGATGCGAAGACTGCCCTATTACTGATGAGAACACTCGATTCACTATTCTGATAGGAGGTATGATTTGCTGTTTTTGACGTATTGGGGTTAATTATGATTCCATAAATATTGGATGAATTCAGGCTGCTGATACGGTAGTAGAGTGCTCAAGTTTTCTTATTGGCCCAATGAAAGCATGGTGGAAACATGCCAAAACTCAAATTCAATTGAAACTTGGGTTTGCTTCTTGTCTGATGTAGATGATTATCATTCCGACAATAGTTGGTTATTGATAACTTAATATTGTGGATGGTTTTCTTTGGACAGGGAATAACACTTGTGTGCTTTGCAGCTTAGAAAGAACATAAAATGACTCGTCGACAAGCCCTAGCTCTCAACTCTACTATCATCTATAATGGGATGTGTCTGATGTCTGAGGAAGTTCGTGATGGGCAGGGACGATAACAGTGTGATGCATACCTTAATTTTCACTCCATTTAGTTATCAGAAGTTTAATTCTAATCCACAAAAGCAGTTGAAACAGTTCCTGGAGAAATTTTGAAGGATGCTTTTTCTGCTAGATTTTTGGCAAAAGTTTGAAGGGACACATTTACTATTTAGAAAGATTGTTGTAAGATATTTGATAACAAATATTACAAATAATCAATATTTTCTAATGCTGATGCATACCTTAATTTTCACTCCATTTAGTTATCAGAAGTTTAATTCTAATCCACAAAAGCAGTTGAAGCAGTTCCTGGAGAAATTTTGAAGGATGCTTTTTCTGCTAGATTTTTGGCAAAAGTTTGAAGGGACACATTTACTATTTAGAAAGATTGTTGTAAGATATTTGATAACAAATATTAAAAATAATCAATATTTTCTAATGCTGGGTAGTGAGGTATTTTTAAGGGAATCTTTTCCTCTAATACAGACATTTCTTATTTCTAGTTAAAATTTCTTGCCAGTGGAGAGCTTTCCTGACTTAAGCCATGGTCGGTACTCTTTGGAAGAATGGACCAGAAAGACAATTGAAATAAAAACTTCCTGGCAAAATCACGAGTGTTTCTAAATGTATCTTACCAAGTGCAACTTTTATTTGGTGGATAGCATAAGAACTGAGGGGATGAGAGAACTTGTCAGTTGTCACTAAGCGTGCAGTTTAAAAATACTTTTATTTGTTGAGACTTCTGGTAGTCCAGGATATAGCTCTTCAAATGAACCATTTTTATCCTATCTATCTATATAGATAGATAGACAGACAAAAAAGGGTTTATTCTCTGTTCTCAATAAAGGACATAGATGTGGTATGCGGTATAGATAGATAGACAGACAAAAAAGGGTTTATTCTCTGTTCTCAATAAAGGACATAGATGTGGTATGCGGTATAACTGTTGGATTAAGTGGTGTTTGTAAATTGATAGGCAGAAGATGAAACATGCTAATTCTATGGTATGAAAGGACTAATAATGATGTGGCTTTCTCTAATATATTCATCTGTGGGAAAAATAGGATGAAACATGCCAATTCTATGGTATGACAGGACTGATAATGATGTGGCTTTCTCTAATATTTTCATCTGAGGGAAAATTAGCTTGTCCATTTTGCAGTTAGCTAGGACTTAATTCCATCATATAGGGTTTTGTGTTTTTATACCACCAAATCTATGCCATAGTGTCTAGATTGCAGGTGCAAGATTTTGAATGCAATGTTTTGCTTTAGGCACATTTGAAATAATTGCTAGGGGATTTAAACTGCCATTTCTCAAGATGTCTACCTTTATCTTCGAACACAATGTTGCTTCGACGGCTTTTTTCCACTTATATTTCTCTGCCATAGCACCTTCCACCCCATTCACCAAATTTAAACATTCCATATTTATGCTTCTCTTAATTTGATCATGGGAAAAATGTTTCTATCAAATAACTTAATGTTATCCTTCATTATCAATGATACTTTAAGAGCACTGAAGTTGCCATTGCAGTCGGAGACATATTGTAATTTAGACTTTTGCTTTTATATTTTTATATATAGTATTTTGGATTGGCAAGTGCGTGCAATGGCAAGACATGTATAAAAATATATTTTGTGTTTGACATGATTTACAACGTTTGGGTTTTAACATCAACTACTTTGTTGGTTATCAACACCTTGAGCTTTCGATGTTGAGGGCTATACCACGTTTGGAGATTTTATGAAAAGTTGTACTATTGATTAATGATTTATTCATCTCAATATTGTCAATTTTATCTTTTGGAGGGTAATGTTAAATATATTAAATTTTATCTTTTGGTTTTGGTTTTTTTCTATGTTTAATGGTATTGTTAATCTCCTAAATCATTAAATTAGGATCTATCATAGTATTGGTTGTTTTGAGGTTTGTTTAGAATTATTCTTAAGAAATAGAACATAAGAAATACACAAGAACTTGGCGTAAAAAGGTTTTAAGCCATTTTCAAACATTTTCAACACTTGTATTCATTCCATGATATCAATTTATAGTACATGTAATTGATCACCTTTACATCTAGATCTCACTAACACCTCATCAATGGATAATGACAACATCTTATCAATAGATAAGGATGATAATTCACAAGAAGGTGATTTCAAACTTTGTGATTGTCTAGGAATTCATGGTCTGACATTTCCCCCTTCAATCACAAGTCTGAATAATTGTACCAGTAAGGCAACATGAACTAGTGTATAAACTGGTATTGTCTCAATCTTTAATCTGAAATTTCTGAATTGAGCTTCAATGAACATATGATTGAAAAAACTGCCAAATTTGAATGTTGAGTGGTTCATCTGAAATGAACTTTGAAAGAGAGTAGAAATTCTAGTCTTGAACAACTTCGATGTTTGAACATTCTCTTAGTAATTTGGTAAACAAATAGGATCACCATTCCGATATCAATGAACAAAAAGGATCACTGAAGTTCTCTTTGAATTTTGACACAATTTGGTGTTGATCAACATCTCAATGAATGGTTGATTTTATTGAAGATAGCTCGTTGAGGAGACTAGTTGTCATGCTAAAATTTCCAAATTTTAATTAAATTTTGATGGATAGGACTTCGAAAGTCGAAGTCTGATTATCATCATTGGGATAATCAAAGTTCTCTTCGAATTTATACACAATTAGGTGTCAATCAACATCCCAATGAATAGTTGATTTGATTGTAGATACCCTGTTGAGGAGACTAGTTGCCATGTTAGAATTTCAAATTCTAATTAAATTTTGATGGATAGGACTTTGCCATGTTAGAATTTCAAATTCTAATTAAATTTTGATGGATAGGACTTTGAAACTTGAAGTTTGACAATCATCATTAGGATCATCAAAATTCTCTTTGAATTTAGACCCAATTAGGTGTCAACATCCCAATGAATAGTTGATTCGATTGTAGATAGCTTGTTGAAGAGACTAGTTGCTAGGCTAGAATTTCCAAATTCTAATTAAATTTTGATGGATAGGGCTTTGAAACTTGAAGTTTGACTATCATTATTGATATTCCCCCCTATCAGGTGCAAGGTGAGAAAATAGTTGAAGGGCTTCAAGCTTGAGATTTTATATTCTTCTGTTTTTCAACTTCAAATTTTGTATTGTTTTGTTTTTCAATGATTCATCATTACATATGGTGGTTTTTTTTATTAACCACTAACTGTTTTGACTTGATCAATGTCATGGTTTTGGTTGACCACTAACCATTTTCTCTCCCCAAAGGTGCTAGAGGGTATCTTGTTGTTTTACCAATGTACTTCCCCCCGAGGTGTAGAGAGTACCATCTTTGACTTGTGTTTCAATCATGTAGAATTGGGCCATAATCATGCCCAAAATCAGGTGCTAGAGGGTATCTTGTTGTTTTACCAATGTACTTCCCCCCGAGGTGTAGAGAGTACCATCTTTGACTCGTGTTTCAATCATGTAGAATTGGGCCATAATCATGCCCAAAATCTTCAACTGGAACATCTATTTGAATTCTTTTACTTTTGCGTATTTACTTGTGTCTGAACTAGATGATAAGACTTATGCAATTTCTTGACTTGTTGATTCCATGGCCAAAAACTTTTCCAACCATAATGAATTGTTTTCTTTTTAGCTTTTTTCTTTCAACATTTTTTTTGAGAGATGATTTGTCTTTCTACAATGAAGACAAGGATGGAGATCAAGACATTGATTCTCCATGTGACTGACTCTATACGTTGATTCTCCATGTGACTGACTCTATGACAATGTTGGCACTTACTATCAAGATTTTTAACTTCTTCATTAACTTTTGAAATCTTCAATTTTTTATCAAAAAATCCTACAATGAAGACAAGGATAGAGATCAAGACACCGATTCTCCATGTGACTCTCCATGTGACTAACTCAATGACACTAGATTCTTAACTTCTTCTTTTGAAATCTTCAAATTTTTATCAAAAAATCATGCACTCACAAATTGAGCTGGTTTGGAGTAATTTGGAGTAATTTGGAAATTGTTGCCTATGACATATCCTAAGCCATGTTAATTTTGTTTTTAATTTCATCTCTTCCCATGGTCTAACAATCATCCTGGAAATATCATTTTGATGTTCTTCAAATTCACATACAATGTTGCTTTTACGATTCCATGCTTTAGTTTGTAACTCATCTTCAATAATATTTTTTTTCATCAATTAACGGTACAATTTACACTATTAACTCTAAACTACCCAATACAATTTACACTATTAGATCTAAACTACCTAATATTTGGAGGATTTTGAATACATGTACACTATTAGCTCTAAACTACTCTAAAATTTACACTATTAGATCTAAACTACCTAATATTTGGAGGATTTTGAATACATGTACACTATTAGCTCTAAACTACTCTAAACTGCCCAATATTTGGAGGATTTTGAATACACGTACACTATTAGCTCTAAACTACCCAATATTGGGAGGATTTTGAATACACGTACACTATTAGCTCTAAACTACCCAATATTTAGAGGATTTTGAATACACGTAAGCTAATATTACTTTAATTAACTGTGCAATTTACACTAAACTATCCAATATCCATCCAATATTTGGGGGATTTTGGATACACGTAAGCTAATATTACTTTATAGTGTCATTTACACATTGCAAGTTGAAACAAGTAGACTAGTGAGAGCCATGGTATGCAAGCAAGTTATAAAATTTGCACCGGAAGTTTGACACAAGGTAAAACTTATAAAATAGTTGTAAACATAAACATATATCATTCTACTTATCATAATGATTGCGACGTGTTTTCGTAATTTGAATCCCCTTGACATTTGTCATTAGAGCCCCTGTTATGAAAAAATAGGAAGTCCATCAATGGGCATTCCACTTTGCTAAAACCTAACCGAAGGTCTTTTCATGTTGAGATTCCATAGTTTTGGCCACAACAACCATGTCTTTGCTCAAGGATGATGGATGTGCATGTACAAAGTTTTATTGTTCTATTGAGATTCCATAGTTTTGGCCACAACAACCATGTCTTTGCTTAAGGATGATGGATGCACATAACCATGTCTTTGCTTAAGGATGATGGATGCTCATGTACAACGTTTTATTGTTATTATTGAGATTTCATAGTTTTGGCCACAACAACCATGTCTTTGCTTAAGGATGATGGATGCACATAACCATGTCTTTGCTTAAGGATGATGGATGCACATAACCATGTCTTTGCTTAAGGATGATGGATGCACATGTACAAAGTTTTATTGTTATTTGGTTATTATAGATACATGTTCAACCATGTCTTTGCTCAAGGATGATGGATGTGCATGTACAAAGTTTTATTGTTGTTGGATGGATGTGTATGTACAAATTTTATTTTTCTTGGCTATCATTGATATATGTTTGTTGTAGGCATTGTGGCCCTTTTTGTAGGGCACTCCTGTTGCAAGCCGTGGAGGATGAAGGAGAAAATTAAGGAGAAAATTAAGGAGAAAATTGAATGTTGTGGAAAGAGACAATTTGTGGTACCGTATGAAAATAGAGTGGGAAGAGCTAGGACTAATGGAAGTGTGGGATGAAGCTATCTTAAATACAATATGCAATTATTTTTGCGTTTAAGAAAGTGCCCAACCTAGAAGAGGTTGACACTAACATTATAAGTGAGATCTTTACCCTCGATATATTGGTTAAGATTCCAAGTTGGAAACTTTTAATGGATTCATAATTTAGAATTTTAAGATTTTTAGGAAAATTCAATGGTCTAGTGCTTCCTCCATAGGTCATGGAGAAATAAGTATTCTTGACATGGAAACAAATCATCCACCACTGGATGCACTTTGAGCAATAAGGATAATGATTCTTCAATAATGAATTCAAAGGAAAAAGAATGTCTTAAAAATATTCTATAGGCAAATCCCCTTTCTTCATAATCTTGATGTGATTCCAACTATTTTATCACTCATATAAATTTAAATGTCAGACATTATATTTAATATTAACAATATTTTTTGATAATCAATCATCGCTATTTAGGAAAAAAAGAAATGGAAAAGGTATGTGTTGAGATGGATCTAAATGACTATAACCTAAAATATCAAACTAGGGTGAAGAAATGAAACATGTATCTTGTTTTAAAATTGAAAAGAAGGATTTTAAATGTTAAAATTTTAGAACCTAATGAAAAGAGTATTAGGCATATGCCAATTTAGCATGAATTAGATGCCAAAATTGAAATTGACAACATTATGGACAAATGCTAAAATAAGGGTACGACATTCTCTATTGGTAGTGGAGGAAGTGGTGCTTAAGTCATGAGAGTAGAGAAAAAAGGAATAGGGGCTTAAATCGAGGATGACATAGTAGAGAAAAAATGTTTAGAGGATTAAACCAAATTCTCTGGTTATAAAGACAGACAAAGGATCTCATGATTTAGAAATTAGTAGAGAAATCAACGTGGATGAAATTATCACCATTTGACAAATCTTATTTTGGATTGTTACATCATTTGATGAAATTATCACCATTTGATAATGAACTTCGATTTGTAAGGAAAAGTAACCTTACCCTGCTCTGATGTACTTTCTAATTCTAGAAAATTGATAAAAGTTGGAATACTTAGGATTATAAATTTCTTGTTCGAAGTGTATATGTCTTCGAAACACTTGTTGGCTATAGTTTGAAATTATGCCTTGAGGCTTGAATGACCTGATTTCATTCGTGTCTAACACAGATTTAAGTGGTTTGTTCAAATTAAGCTCAAAACTGGTTTCAAATGCCCCTGTTCAAATTCAGGGCCAAGGCACTTCGATTGCATGAGTTAGGCTACAAGATTTCCCAATTTGAATAATTTAAGATTGACTTGCCTATGCCCTAAACTTTGGTAGATGGAATGCACATGTAAATTATTAAGTTATAGATTTAAAAAACTAGCCAAATAAATGAATTGCTTGTTTAATGATGATGGTATTTGAGAGACATGGATTTGATGAAAGAAAAGAAGGCCAAAAGAACAACCTCTATTGAATTGCTTGTTTAATGATGATGGTATTTGAGAGACATGGATTTGATGAAAGAAAAGAAGGCCAAAAGAACAACCTCTATTGCTACTCCACAATGCGTGGAGGAGGTGGTCGTCACCTTTACATATTCTATCTTCACCATTGGCTTGAATAATTTCAAGTCATATGAACAACATAAGTAACTTGGTTTGGCCATTGTGAAGTTTGACAAAAAATACACTAAAAAATTTAATAAAATTTGGTAGTATTAAGTTGGACAACCTATAAAATTTCAAAATATATGTAATACACACATTAAACACATGATAAAAATGAAAATTGCATGGCAAAATTAATGATCAAATATATATTTAAAAATGATAAAATAATCATTAAATAAATATATATTTAAATTTTTTTGGTATTTTTGTGGTCTACTTATTACATTAAAAAGTTCTAAATCATCAAAAGAAATTAGGGTACTGAAGCTAGCCACTAAAAGCACAATCACTATTAGATTCACCATTCACTTTGTCACTTTGAATGCCAAGATAATCTTGATTTCTTGATGCACTTGTTAGTGTTGGAAGATTGGTTGTTGTCATTGATGTCAACCCTAGTCATGGGTTTTGGACCACAAGATTGATGAAGTTATTTGGACATGAAGGAAAATGCACATGCAGATACAACACCCATGGATGGATAATATACATCATGCTGTTTCCGGTGGTATGTGGCACGTCACGTGGATCCTCATGGTTGAGGAGAA
>SNQJ01S0011782.1:56114-103098 GCA_010110895.2 Picea sitchensis
TCGAATGCATGATAAGTTGTTCTTCTCATTAGCCATCCTCAGTTATCCCATTGATCCACACACTTTCATTATTCATGATTTCTTAAGTTACCAAGCATCCTTAGCCTACAACCCTAAGGAGTTTCTTGGAGTGATAACAGATAGTCATCATCAACCATGCAACACATCAATAATTGGAGCACATGATTTTAAAACTATGTTAGCGTTTTCCTAAAATCTATTTTTAGTATTAGTTGTTCCACCTTCCTTCCCTTCGATTCTTTTGAAATATCTCTCCAACTCATTATTGTAGAAAATAACTCTTAGGCTTATTTTTTCTTCAATATTTTTTTTCAAAGTATTGTAAAATGTGGTAAACCTTGTATCACAAGGCCTCAACAACTCTCTATATATGCATTTTTTTTTTGTATATGCTCAAAATTGAGGCGATGATTAATGATGAATTTTGCAGTTGCTTTTTTCTCTTTGGATCGTCTCATTGACCCATAGAAATGAGGTTAAATAGTGCAACGATAAATCCAATGAGTGAGTTTTACAAGGGGTCCAATAAATGGTTTTATGCTCCATAATCATCTTTCCTGCATCGACATAGTTTGAGGCATTATAAGTGACAACTTGGACAACATTTTCCTCCCCAACCTATTGAATTATTGAATTGCATCATCCAAAATTTTGAAAATATATTATGCAATATTCACACAATCCATTGTATCATTTGTCTTTAAAAATAATACCCCTTGAGGGTAATAAATAATCACAATAATCAAAGGTCAATGACACAAATATGACCAACCATTGATCAAAATTGTGCAACCTATGAGCTTCCAACACCATTTAATATCAACCAACCCATTTGTCACTATTTCCTTTGTTTTCTTTAGCACAATGGTCCTTAGAGCCTTAGATATAGGAGGAATATGCCCCTTTCCAAAATCAAAAACATTTTTTAATGCAAGTAAAAAATACGGGCTTCTGGCCACATTAAACATAATTGCACATGCATAAAAAATTCAGCAATAACATTGTCAATTTGTTGGTTCTCTATATATTTTCAAAATGCATTGAATGTTGATGTTCCACTTGTTTTTGTTGGTGTGGAACTTGAGTTGTTGATGTTTGAGGTGAAAGAAAGAATGGTGGTTGAGGAATACACATCAAATTCCCTCTTAATTCATTGTCTTTTCATTTCCCTTTCCCCCCTTTTTTCTTTTGATTTGTCATAGTTTTTCTCTATTACAACTTTTTTCTATGCAAATATTGTTGGGCATCCTTCCACACAACCTCCATTTCCATTATTGTTTTTGATGTTAGTGGGTAGCATCGGAAATGTATTTTTTCACAGGTCTCTGTGTCTAGGCATGTGGAAATAGTCCAAAGCCTTCTACTCTTGAATTTACTTTAATTAAAGGAATTATTAAAGTAAATTTATTTTATTAATTAATTATGTAACTAATTAGTTGAGTTATTTAAGGAAAGTGCTAAAAGTACTTAGCATATAATCTTAGCATGCAATACTCACATGCAATCTAAATCTCAAGTGAGATTAGAAATATATTATAACTCATTATTATAAAAGCAAGGCTAGGGTGAAGGAGGAGATACATTCACACATAGATAGCAAAGAAGGACTTTTGCTAGTGTGGAGTCATTCAAGAGTGTAGAGAAAAGAAGAACTTTTGCTTACACTTGATAGACTCAAGGAGACTTGATACTTGAGAACTTGGATTAAGAAGGACTTTGATTCAAGGAGATATTGGATAGTGAAGGAGAAGGACTTCCATTTAGACATTAGGTCAAGGAGAAGAGAGAACAAAGGCTTACACATGTGGGTTTCAATATGAGGAAGCCATAAGAGAGTGTCAGATAGTACAAAGCTTGTCGTACAAGTTTTTCACATGGACACATGGTTCACAATGTAGATAGTCGTGTATATATGTGATTCACAAGAAGAAAAATCATGTATTCCTAGAAAAGAGTGCCAGAACTGGTCGTACAACAGGTCAAACCTTGCCAAGTTAGTCTGCAGTTGTATTTCTCTTGGTGGGCCATTATCCCTATTACATGAGCCTTAGTTTTAGCATAATAAAATAATTCTCAACACTGGTTTTCCCCAGAGTTTTTCCAGGGGTATCTACCAAAAAATATTGGTTTTTATGTATTCTTGATTTGGTTTCCTTATTTATGATTTTGTTGCATGTTTAGTTGATTACTCAGTTGTTCTTTTAGTAGTTAAAGTGATTTTGTTTTGACCTAACTGTCAGGTGTTGAGTAGGAGAAATTTCAACATGGTATTAGAGCAGGTGCTCTGAAGGGAAGCCAAATCTCAGATCCATAGCAGATCCATAACCAACAGGAGGAAATCGAAGGATGGATTTTTCAGGGAAACAATCGTACTGAGGCAAAGCTAAGTTTTTGAAGGTGTATGAAGGCATACATGATTCATAAAAGGCAAAGTCACATACATATGCAATTTGCAGTGTGTCGTACAAATCAGTACAGGGGATTTTTTTTGGCAACAAGTTATTTCTAGGGCAGTTTATCATGTCTTAGAGATGGAAGCAACACCATTGAGAGTTGAAGACATATTGGATTGAGCATCCAACTTCCTATCTTGGAAAACAATAGTGACTTTGGTGTTGAAGGATTATGACCTTTGGGAGTTAGTGGATAAATCAATTACTCCACTGACAAATCCGACAGCTTTAGATGCTCACAACACAAAGGAGATCAAAGAAGAAAGGGTCTTCCTAGATTCAATGAAGAATCATCTAATCCCTCATCTAAACGAGAAGAAGATGACCAGATAGATGTTTTATCCCCTGGTAAGTTTATTCCAGAGAAAGAACAAGAATATGAAGACCATCTTAAGGAATAAACTCAGATTGGTTCAAATGTCTAGATCAGATAATTTTACCAAATATCTCATGAGGATCACACATGTACGTGATTAACTTGCAACCATAAGGGAGAAGATTGAGGATGCATAGCTCATGAATGTGGCACTGAATGACCTTCCCAAGTCCTGGAACCATTTGTCAAGGGAGTTTGCAATCGAGAAAATATCCCAGATTGGCAACGAGTTTTGGATGATTGCATCAAGGAAGAGACTCGAGAGGAGTCAAAGAGTGAAAAACAGGAAGACGAAGAGGAGGAGAACCTAGTCCTTGTCAGTAAGACTAGGAAGGGAAAATGAAATGTTTCCAACAAGCAGGGTAACAATGAGGAGTCAAGCTCACAACCAAGAAAGAAGGACTTGAGTAAAATAAAGTGCTTCTCATGTCATAAGAATGGACTTTATGCATCTCAGTGTCCAGAGAAGAAGAAGAAGGGCAATGGAAAAACAAAGACAACAACATCACCAAAGACACAACTTGATGAGTTTGCAACAAAATTTGAGAAGGATTATTCAATGGTTTCTTTCCTTTATACTAGCACAAAAATGATGAGTGCTTGGTTCTTGGACAATGGTGCATCTCGTCATACGATAGAAACACAAGATTTATTTAGCAGTCTGACAGTGAGGGAATTGAAAGTTCATGTGAAGCTTGGTGATGATGGAAAGTATGATGATGCAGGAGAATCATCATCAAAGCACACATGGAAGACAACTCAAAGCCCTAGAGTGCCTTTTGAAATAATTTTGAATTTTAAATTTGGCGTATCATGTAAATATTTTTGAATGGATTGTAATTAAAGAAGATCTTAAATATTTGGAGGCTGAACGATCGCATGAGATCAATGGAGATCATATTTCCTTTAATGTAGTTGATTGTTGTATAGATATGGAGCATTCACTCTTATCTTCCTGTCTCGAACATTTTTTGTAATAAAGCATTAGTAGTTGAAAGATTTTATTTCGATAGGATAGCCCGAAGGTAGTCGGAGGGAAAACTCTATGAGCCCTCTTGTATAAATGTATGTATTGTACGCCCAAATGAGGCTGCTGCAATTTAGTTGAAGACTGCTGAATATTATTGCTGTTGAAGCTTATCAGAGTTGTAGCCATGTATATAGCATTTGAATGAATATAACAAAGAAGATTGATCCAAAGATTCTGGTGTTGCTGTTACTATGTATATCTAAATGAATGGTAGGATTTCTGTTTAAATTATGTTCTATGTTATTAGTTTTTCTCATGTATGCATGAATTACACTGTTGATTGTATGAATATGTGAGATATTAGATAAGTTTCAATTGTTTCTCTTCTACGAGATTATGCAAGGAGTGCATATTGTCCGCAAGGAGTGCGTTGACAGAGTCAGGCTTGACTCAGAAGCTCATGAGAGATAACTTGGAGGTTAAGGAGTGCATATTGTCTGCAAGGAGTGCATTGACAGAGTCTTTTGACTCAAAATCTCAGGGGGAGTAACTTAAGAGTATTTGTAGAAGAGTGTAAGAACTGGTGCAAGGTGTGCACAATCAGCCACAAAGAAGCTAAGTCGTGGAGGAAGACCTGTTGCAAGGCATGCACAGGGTCAATTTCGACTAAGTGTCGAAGAAAATGCTCTAAGGAGTAAAATTTCGAAGGAGGAACAAGCTCAAAGGAGATAGCAGGGAAGAATCCTTCAATAGGGAGGATCCCTTTAAGATTTCATAAGTTAATGAGAAATATCCATTCAAGAAGAAGCGGGATCGTTCCAGATCGTTAGATCTGGGAGAGTTGCACGGAGGTTAGCCATGGAGTCCTTCGAAACTTTGTGGTTCTAAGGTTTTAAAGTGTTTGAAGAGCGAGGACCGTTGAATTCCTCTAGACGTGAAGTAATCCTAGCCGTTGGTTGCGAGGAGGATACGTGGAAGCAGCTAAGCAAGTTCGAGAGGAAGATCTTCGAAGAAATTGCGTGGAGAAAACAATGTTTGCTACCAAAGTCGGGAAGCTGCGAAGTGATCCTAGCCATTGGCTGCGAGGAGGATACGTGGAAATGGATAAGAAAGTTTGGGAGGAAGAGCTTCAGAGAGATTGCGTGGAGAAAACAACATTTTTTTCTGAAGTCGCGAAGAGCGAAGTGATCCTAACTGTTGGTTGCAGCGAGGACACGTGGCAGAGATACGCAAACATTGAAGGAAGAGTCCTTCATAGGAAAGGCAAGGTGGAGTAACCAAAAATCCCAAAGGCCGAACTAGCGAAGGAGATCGTGGCCGTTGATCTGAGGTGGACGTGTGTCATCAGATCACAGAAGGAAAATTTCAGTCATTGATCGTTGGAAGACGCAGCATCAGATCCATCACTTCGGTGATAGGATGCTTCAGGAGAAACAAGAGAGTGAAATACCGAAGGTCGTGAGTCGCGAAGGCCGAAATCAACAAGATTTGTTGATGGGCAGAGGGACACGTGCAGCATAAAGATCCATGCCAGAGAACTGACACTTCGGGAGAACGAGTGCAGATGAGCGTTGATTATCGGTCGTTCGAAGTGGAGTGAAGGGCGAATCTTAGCCGTTGATCAAGGTGAGCACGTGGCGCTCGATCTGTCGCTTCGTGTGCGAAGCACTTTAGGATAAAAAGGTGTTGAAACGTTTGGAACTCCTGAAGCCGAAGTCCCGAAGTAGATCACAGCCGTTGGCTGTCGGATAAGCGAGAATCGTCGATCGTCCAGGTAAGTTTGCAGTTTGGGGTTCGGGAAAAAAGGTTGTAGCTGTTGCCAAAACAGTCGAAGCCTAAAGTTTCAAAGTGCCTTTTAGGGTTTAGCCTTGGGTCATATCCCGAGGTCGCATGTGGAGAGGGGCTAGCAGAAGGAGCTAACGCCCATCATCTTTAAAATTTTAAAGAGCACTAAGAAAAGGGCCCGCGGGTTCCATATGACCTGTGCCTGAGGTGATAAAGAGCCTGTGTTAAACCGATTTGGGGGCTAGTAGGGTCTCGAGGAGATAATTTGGCTCAACTTTGTGAATATCCTTGACCGAGAGGTGGAGCAACCCCAAGCAATGGAGGGGGGCTGTGCTAGAGTGGTATCAGAGCCTCAAATTGTGCTCTGTGTGTGAAGAAAAGGTTAGCACAATGCCACCTAGAAGACATGCAGAGCCACCTGTAGAAAATCAAGCCGTGGAAAGGGAGATGAGATAACTTCGCGCAAGGTTGGATGTTATGGAGACAACACAAAGGATAGCACCTGATGCTGGAGACGTCAGTGATGTAGAGGGAGAATAAGTAGAAGTTGAGGAAGATGTAGTAGAGGACGCTACAGAGGAACGCTTGATGAAATCTATTGTGAAATTGGGAGCTAGAGCAAAGATATACATCCCGATGTATGAAGGCAATTTAGATGCTGAAGAATTGCTAGATTGGATAATATCAATGGACAAGTACTTCGACTATGAAGATGTCGATGAGGAGAATAAGGTGAAACATGTTGTCACCAGATTAAAAGGACATGCATCGCTATGGTGGGATGAACTGCAGGATGACAAAAGATGCAAAGGAAAAAAAAAGATCAAGAATTGGGAAAGAATGGTAGCCAAGCTGAAGGCTAAATTCATACCCAAGGACTATTAGGTAAATTTGTTTAGGAAGTTGCAAAACCTGAAACATAAGGGAATGGCAGTGAAAGAGTAAACATAGGAGTTTTACAAGCTGAACATCAGGGCTAGACAGAGAGGAAAATATGATGAAAAGGTTGCTAGGTATATAAATGGCTTGATATATGAAATCCAGGATGAAATCAGGATGATGACACTGAGGACAGTGGATGATGCTTATCATATTGCACTGAAGGCATAGGAGAAGTTGGCCAAAAAATAGAGCCAGCGAAGAAGAGGAAGGAGTCTAAACAAAGGTAAGGGAATTTTCCATGATAAGGCACATAAGACTAAGGTTGAGACTGGAAAACCACACAGTCACTAAAAAATAGGAGGAAGTTCCCGAGGGAGAAAATATGGTGGAAGAAATTATTTTCCTCGGGGAAGAGGAAGAGGTAGAAGAGGAGAAGTGAAGTGTTATGCATGTGCAAAGACATGACACATGTCTTGGTAATTCCCCAAGATAAAGAAAGAAGGAGAAGGTGAAGCTCACACTTCGGAAGCACATAAGTGAAATGTTGAAGCAAAAGGTGCAGAAGATGGGAAATCTATGATGATAAAGAAGTTTCTATTGAAGCCAGAGCCAGAGGTTGAAAAACTAGTGCAGAGGAACAATTTGTTCAGAACTGTTTGCAAGACTAAAGATAAGGTATGAAAGGTGATAATTGATAGTGGGAGCACTGATAACTTAGTATCCACAGAGATGATGGAGAAATTGGAGCTAGAGACAACTGAACATCCGAGTCCATATAGAGTCTCATGGTTGCAGAAAGGACACCAGGTAATGGAAACTAAACAATGCTTAGTTGAATTTAAGATAGGAGGATATAGAGATGAGATTTTGTGTGATGTAATTCCCATGGATGTATGTCATGTTTTTTGGGGGAAACTATGGCAGTTTGACAGAAATGTCATTCATGATGGGAGAAAAAATACTTATACTTTGGAGAAGAATGGTAGGACACACATGTTACTGCCAATAGAGGAAAATAAAGTAAAGGAAGAAGCCAACACAAGTATACTTCTCATGAGTGGGAAGGAACTCCTGAGTGAAGTCAAGAAGAAATAGGAGATGCAATTTTCTATGGTGAGGAAACCTAGAGTTGTCATTACAAGTACTTCTATGGATGATCTTCCCGAAGAAGTTCAGGAGATGTTGGAGAATTTTGCTGACATAGTAGTGGATGAGTTACCTAGCTCATTGCCACCCATCATGAGTATCAACCATCACATTGATCTAATATCAGGAGCAAGTCTGCTGAAGAAAGTAGCATACATATTAACACCTCAAGAGAATGAGGAGGTAAAGAGACAAGTCCAGGATTTAATGAACAAGGGTTTGGTTAGAGAAATCTTGAGTCCATGCGCAGTACCAACTATGTTATGTCCAAAAAAGGATGGAGGATGGAGAATGTGTACATAATCAAGAGCCATAAACAAGATCACCATCAGGTATAGATTTCATTTTCCAATGATGGATGACTTAATGTATTGTTTGAATAGAGAAAATTATTTTTCAAAGATATATCTGAAGAGTAGATATCACCAGATAAGAATGAGAGAAGGTGATGAGTGGAAAACAATCTTCAAAATAAACGAAGGGTTGTATGAGTGGCTTGTTATGCCATTTGGCTTGAAAAACGCCCCAAGTACTTTTATGAGGTTGATGAATGAGGTATTGAAATATTTCATTGGTAAGTTTGTGATTGTATATCCAGATGATATATTAGTCTTCAGTAAAAATGAAGAAGAGCATTTGAGACATATGACATTAGTGATGCAGAGATTGCAACATGAGAAGTTGTTGATAAATCTGAAGAAGTCCTCTTTTATGAAGACAAAAATCATTTACTTGGGTTTTGTGATCTCTTCAAATGAATTGAAGATGGATCCAGAGAAGGTGAGAAAAATCAGAGAATGGCCATCGCCAAGAAGCATATTCGAGGTGAGAAGCTTCCATGGATTAGCAAGTTTCTATAGGAAGTTCATTAGAAATTTCAGTGGAATTTGTACACCAATATTAGATACATTGAAGAAGAGGCACAATTCTTTTAAGTGGACAGTGAGAACATTTTCAGGATATTAAAGGAGAAGATAATAGAACAACCGATTCTGGTCTTGCCAGATTTCGGGAAGACATTTCAAGTAAGATGTGATGCTAGTGGAGTTGCAATTGGAGCAGTCTTGAGATAAGATAATAGGCCTCTTGCATATTTCAGTGAGAAGCTGAATGACACTAAGAGAAAGTACTCCACATATGATAAGGAATTTTATGCAATAATTTAAGCCTTGAAGAAATGGAGGGTCTACCTTGTTCAAAAATAATTTGTTTTGTATAGCGATAATCAAGCTTTACAATTCATAACAAGACAGGAGAAGTTAAATCAAAGACATGCTAAGTGGACAGAGTTTATGCAAAATTTTACTTTTGTCATTAAACATATTTATGGCAATGCTAACAAAGTTGCTAATGCATTGAGCAGGAGATGTCTGATTCTGCGGGAATTTCAAGTGAAAACCTTAGGGTTTGAACACCTTAAGGAGATGTATTGTGATGACCCGGATTTTAAAGAGGCATATGAAGCATGTGAAAATCCTGTGCTCAGAGACAAAAGCCAGTGGACATAATATCTGATTCAAGATGGATTGTTGTTTAAAGGTTTCTAGTTGTGCATACCAAAGTGCTCAATGAGAGAAAATTTGATGAAGGAAAAACATAATGGAGGCCTAACAAGACATTTTGGCCATGAAAAGACATTTTTAGATTTGAACAGTTCATACTATTGGCCAGGTATGAGGGAAGATGTGAAGAATTTTGTAAACAAATGTAAGATTTTCCAGTATGCAAAAGGAAAGAAACAAAACATTGGATTGTATCAACCATTGCCTATTCCAGATAGGCCTTGGGATGCAATAAGCATGGATTTTTTTTTGGGATTGCCAAGAACACAAAGGATAAGTGCTTCCATATTTGTTGTAGTGGATAGATTCTCAAATATGGAACACTTTATCCCATGCCAAAAAAATAATGATGCAACACACATTGCAAATTTGTTTTTCAAGGAAGTTGTGAGACTTCATGGGTTGCCTAAGAGTATTGTCTCAGATAGAGACACTAAATTTGTTGGTCATTTCTGGAGGAAATTGTTGAAGAAGCTGGGGACAAAACTATATTTTAGTTCAACATATCACCCTTAAGCGAATGGACAGACTGAGGTGGTAAATCATAGTTTAGGAATTTTTTTGAGTAGTCTGGTCACTGAACATCATAGCCAGTAGGATCAAATTCCGTCACAAGCAGATTTTGCATACAATGACTCATCAAACATAAGTACAGGAAAGATCCCATTTCAGATAGTATATGGGATGAAGCCAAGAGGAGTATCAGAGTTGAGAGATTTGGAGCAGAATGAATTCAGAAGCGCTGGAGTAGAAGACTTCACTGCAGAAATGTAGAAGCTTCATAATCAGATCAAAGAGCAGTTGCAGAACAATAATAGAGAGTATAAACAAAGAGTTGATCAACATAGAAGATAACTTCAATTTGAAGTGGGAGATCAAGTTCTAGCACATCTCAGGAAGGAGAGGTTCCCAAGGGGAACATATAACAAACTGAAGCTGAAGAAGATAGGACCATGGAAGATCCTAAGGAAATTTGGTGCTAATTCTTATGAGATAGAGTTGCTAGAGGATGTGGGTATATCACCCATATTCAACATTTTAGACCTGTATCCTTACAGACAAGATGACACAAAAGGATCATAAGATAAAAAAGAGATCCACTGGGAGAAGCAGATGCGTGTAGCAAAAAATCCATAGATGGAGAAAATCATATGTCAGAGGATTGGTAAGAAGACCAGGAGAAAGACTTATTCTAAGTATTTGGTAAAGTGGAAAGGACACCCAATAGAAGATGCCAGTTGGGTAAATGAAGAAAATATTCAGAAGCATGGAAAGTCAGTGCATGAGCTCATGGACAAGAGTCCATGAATTTTTGTCCAGAGGAGTATGATGCAGGAGCATCATCATCAAATCACACATGGAAGACAACTCAACGCCCTAGTGCGTCGTTTGAAATAATTTTGAATTTTAAAGTTGGCGTATCATGTAAATCTTTTTGAATGGATTGTAATTAAAGAATATCTTAAATATTTGGAGGCTAAACGATCGCATGAGATCGATGGAGATCATATTTCCTTTAATGTAGTTGATTGCAATACAGATTTGGAGCATTCACTCTTATCTTTCTGTCTTGAACATTTATTGTAATGAAGCCTTAGTATTTGAAAGATTTTATTTCGATAAGATAGCTCTAAGGTATTTGGAGGGAAAACTCTTTGAGCCCTCTTGTATAAATGTATGTATTGTATGCCCAAATGAGGCTGCTGCAATTTAGTTGAAGAATGATGAATGCTACTGTTGTTGAAGCTTATCAGAGTTGTAGCCATGTATATAGAATTTGAATGAATATAACATAGAAGATTGATCCAAAGTGTCAGGTGTTGCTGTTACTATGTCTATCTAAATGAATGGTAGGCTTTCTATTTAAATTATGTTCTCTGTTATTACTTGTTCTCATGTATGCATGAATTACACTGTTGAATGTATGAATCTATGAGATATTAGATAAGTTTCAATTGTTTCTCTTCTACGAGCTTATGCATAGAGTGCATATTGTCTACAAGGAGTGCGTTGACAACGTTAGGCTCGACTCAAAAGCTCATGAGAGATAACTTGGAGCTTTGTATGCAAGGAGTGCATATTGTTCACAAGGAGTGCGTTGATAGAGTATTTTGACTCAGAAGCTCAGGAGGAGTAACTTAAGAGTATTTGGAGAAGAATGTAAGAACCGGTGCAAGGTGTGCATAGTCGCCCACAAAGAACCTAGTCATGGAGGAAGACCTATTGCGAGGCATGCATAGGGTCAATTTTGACTAAGTGTCAAAGAAAAATCTCTAAGGAGTAAACATTCGAAGGATGAACAAGCTCATAGGAGATAGCGGGAGAGAACCCTTCAATAGGGAGGAGCCCTTTAAGATTTCATAAATTAACGAGCAATATTCATTCAGGAGGAAGCAAGATCGTTCCAGACCATCAGATCTGGGAGAGTTGCATGAAGGTTATCCATGGAGTCCTTTAACACTTTGTGGTTTGAAGGTTTTTAAGTGTTTTAAGAGCGGGGACCGTCGAAGTCCTCAAGCCGCGAAGTAATCGTAGCCGTTGGCTGCGAGGAGGATACATTTCAGCGGATAATCAAGTTTGGGAGGAAGAGCTTCATAGAAATTGAGTGGAGCAAACAACATTTTCTTCCGAATTCGCGAAGTGATCCTAGCCGTTGGCTGCGAGGAGGATACGTGGAAACAGATAAGTAAGTTTGGGAGGAAGAGCTTCGGAGAAATTGCATGGAACAACCAACATTCTCTGTCGAAGTTGCGAAGAGTGAAGTGATCCTAGACATTGGTTGCAGCGAGGACACATGGAAGAGATTCACAAACTTCAGAGGAAGAGTCCTTCGGAGGAAAAGCAAGGTGGAGTAACCAAAACTCCCAAAGGCCGAACTAGCAAAGGAGATTGTGGCCGTTGATCTGAGGTGGACGCGTGTCGTCAGATGACAAGAAAAATTTCAGTTGTTGATCATTGAAAGACGTGGTGTCATATCCATCACTTCGATGATAAGATGATTCGAGAGAAACAAGAGAGTGAAATCCTAAAGGTCGCGAGTCTCAAAGGCCGAAATCAACAAGAGCCAATGATGAGAAGAGGGAGACATGGAGCAGAGAGATCCACGCCGGAGAACTAACACTCTAGGAGAACGAGTGCAGAGGAGCGTTGACTATCGTTCGTCTGAAGTGGAGTGAAGGGTGAATCTCAGTCGTTGATCGAGGTGAGCACATGGTGCTCTATCTGTTGCTTCGGGAGAAAAAGGCATTGAAACGTTTGGAAATCCCGAAGCCAAAGTCCTGAAGTAGATCACAGTCGTTGGCTGTCGGATAAGTGAGAACCTTCGATCGTCCAAGTGAGTTCGCGGTTTGGGGTTCGGGAAAAAAGGTTGCAACTATTGCCAAAACAACCGAAGCCCAAAGTTCTGAAGCACCTTTCAGGGTTTAGCCCTGGTTTATAGCCCAAGGTCGCATGTGGAGAGGGGTTAATAGAAGGAGCTAGCGTCCTTCAACTTTAAAATTTTAAAGAGCACTAAGAAAAGGGCTCGCGGGTTCCATATGACCTGGGCTTGAGGTGATAAAGGCCCTATGTTAAACCAATTTGGGGGCTAGCAGGGTCCCGAGGAGCTAATTCAACTCATCTTTGTGAAGATCCTTAACCGGGAGGTCGAGCAACCCCGAGGAGTGGAGGGGGGATGCGCCATATGCGTTAAAGGGAGAAGGAACAATTACATTCTAGCTCAAGTCAGGAGGTTTGTTTGATGCTCATGATGTGATTTAGGTATCGGGTTTGAAGAAGAATTTGGTTTCACTCTCAACTATGGAGGACAAGGGTTTTGCTATGAATTTTCAGAGAGGGTAGGTTATACAGGTTGCAGGGCCATCCTGTAATAATATCCAAGGGGATCTTGGATCATGGATCGATGTTAGTGATAGAGGATGAGGAGAAGGAGGCTTCGAAGGGTGAACAATCAAAGGATGAGAAAAGATTACAGAATTCTAGTCTGGGGAGTAAACCTTCATAGGGGAAGAGGGAGTTATCCCCTTCCAGGTCTGTCAGGAGACCGAGTTGGTATGAGATGAAATTCATGGATGTTTAGGAGCATGAAGCTTCTATGAGCACATTGAGGGAGAGAAAGCCTTCGATGAAGGTTCCAACCTTTGTGGCATTGATATGCAATGTCATCAATTTCGAGACTTCCATTATTCAGGGAGTAGCTAACCAACAAGGTTGGAGGAATGCCAGTATGCAGGATGATGTGTGTGACATTGTGCCAGAGTCGGAGGTAGAACCAGTTCTAGGTGGCTCTTCAAAAAATACCTTCCTTGCTAAGAGGGAGTGTTGATGTTAGTGTTAGCATCAAACATGTATTTCCGCACATGTCTATGTGTTTAGACATGTGGAAATCATCCAAAGCCTTCTACTCTTGAATTTACTTTAATTAAAGGAATTATTAAAGTAAATTTCTTTTATTAATTAATTATGCAATCAATTAGTTGAATTATTTAAGGAAAGTGATAAAAGTACTTAACATGTAATCAAGCATGCAATATTCACATGCAATCTAAATCTTAAGTGAGATTAGAAATATATTATAACTCACGATTATAAAATTAAGGCTAGGGTGAAGGAGGAGACACATTCATAAAAAGATAAGAAAGAAGGATTTTTGCAAGTGTGGGGTCATTCAAGAGTGTAGAAGCAAAGAAGGAATTTTGATTACACTTGAGAGACTCAAGGAGACTTGATACTTGAGAGCTGGGATCAATAAGGGATTTGATTCAAGGAGACATTGGATAGGGAAGGAGAAGTACTTCCATATAGAGATCAGGTCAAGGAGAAGAGAGAACAAAGGATTACACAGGTGGGTTTCAGTATGAGGAAGCCACAGGAGAGTGTCATATTGTACATATATTTCCATACAAGTTTTTCGTACAGATACATGGTTCACAGTGTAGAAAGTCACGTATATATTTGATTCACAAGAATGTTAATCACATATGCCTCGAAAAGTGTGCCATAACTGGTCATACAATAGGTTAGTTTGCAGTTGTATTTCTCTCAGTGGGCCATTATCCATGTTACAGGAGCCCTGGTTTTAGCATATTAAAATTATTCTCAACACTAGTTTTCCCTCCGGGGTTTTTCTAGGGGTATCTACCCAAAAATATTGGTGTTTATGTGTGCTTGATTTGGTTTCCTTATTTATTCTTCCACTGCATGTTTAGTTTATTAATCAATTGTGCTTTTAATAGATAAAGTGATTTTGTTTTGAGCTAATTGTTGGGTGTTGAGTAGGAGAAATTTCAACAATTATACTAAGGAGTTGGTCCATCACTCTTGTCAAGGAACCAATGAATTTATTTCGACATCACTGCAACTCCTTATATTTTGCAGTACCAAAGAAATCCTTGGTAGAAGAAGTTATTGATGAAATGAGGATGAATCACATGTTTTGAAGGTCCTGTTATCCCCATTTTGTGAATAACTAAGGATAGTATGTCTCAAGAGCCTCAAGTTACATATATGGAGTGCCGAGAGACTACATCCCCAACAATACCCTTTTGCACAGATGGAAACCCCTCTCGCCACCACTTATGCTCACAGATTTCCAGATGGCATCCACTACATTAGCTGGCTTCCGGAAGGCAGTGGGCCTTTCTCCATGAGGTACAAGTCAGTATTGTGGTGAACATCATTTCAATATTTAAGCCAATTGAGTATGCTGTATCTTAGATTTCTCTAGATTTCATGATATATGCTTGGAGATTATGCCTTTTGACCCGCTTCACCTTAGTGGTTGAAATTATTCCCTAGTAAGTCCTCTTCCTTGGGGATGGGTTTGCTACTAGGAGCTCCATTAAAGAGCCATTGTATCGTTCCTGACCATACTTACCACTTCCCATCATTATTCCCCTCCATTTCCTTATCTCTTGGGATTTTAGGGTGTACTGACCCAAGAAGGGGTTGTCCCTCAATCTATGGGAAGAAGGGGTTGAAGGCCTAGAGGGATTGATGTTGGGTAAAAGATAAAAGCCTTGTATGAACCTTCCATATGCTTCGCTCATGGATCACCCAAGAAAGTAGTGAAACACTTATCTTTGAGTAAAGGGGACCCACAATATAATAAATAATGCTTAAAAGGTTAGTTGAAGAATAAGAGGTCTCATCATGAGCTGACCTATCACGTCCATGAATATCTAGTGGTATGACATTTCCATCATATGGTCACCAAACTAGGGTAATGGATCTCAGTTGCATGACTGATAGAAAGGGGGTCTCATCACGAGCTAGCCTTCTCATTTCCACTAGGTGTTTATGGGTGACATTTCCATTATCTGGTCACCATGTCAGGGTAGTGACCTTCAACCTCTCCTTAAAATTATGAAAGCATAAAAGAATGGCAATTAATGGGGTTGGAAAAACTGCATTGCGGACGAAGGTACCACACACCCTCAATAAAGGCACCCATGAATGAGACACTATGACCCCTTGTATGTCTGAGCCCTATGCCTATTGAGTCTTGACCCCAACCACTTCATCCACTTTACATGGCTTAGAGAGGGATCTCTTGGAAAATCTCCTTGAACTAGGGCAAGATCTACCCAATAGGACACCTCGCCAACCCTCCCATATTCAAGCTTGACAAGTCACATAGTGTCTTTGAGCAATTAATTATTTGATATAGTGATATTTGATGCACATGATTAGGTGGCTCATTTATCGATTGGATTCACTTATCATGATGTTATGACTTGAGATCCTTGGAGGGCATGCTCATTTGTCTTTGTAGGACCTAGTTGGTGGATAGTTTTGGGAGAACAAGCCTAGCTTGGGCTTCCATGGGGCTGTAATCCCACAGGTTGGATGCCAAAGGCCGACATGCCGGATGAGAAAGATCATACTTGGAAGGCCTTGAAGATGAATTGGATGAAATATCCTAGCCCCCACATGCCAAACGTTTTTCCTAGGAGAGGAAAAACATCACTCCTAGAGGCATGACGTCACCTAGGGGGGTTAGGGCTTGGTGGTGAGGTGACATACATTGACACTTGGACATTTTGAAGGGGCTTGAGACTTCATCATGAAGGAAGTCGCTGGATTCTTTAAATGTGGCTTTGGGAAGTCTCTCTACTCCTCTCCATCACCGATGACTTCTTCTAAGTGGAAAAACGTCCCCTAAAGGGGAGATGTCCATGTAAATTAGGGTTTTACTTGTGCACAATTGAAATTTTAAATGAATTGTTTAATACTACTTTGTTAAAGGGGGAAATATTAGGGTTTTTGACCTCTAGTATTGTGGTTTACCCCTTAATATGTGGACAAGTCACCTTGGTGACATTTTGTATAAATAAGAGATCATAAGATCTCATTTTCACATAACTCTCCCTCTTGTGAGAGGATTTAGATCTGAATTTTTCACTACACTTGGCTATATTTGTCTCTTATGCACTTGTTTATGGCTATCTCTTATGAATGGTTGATGGAGGAGTGAGGCACTAGCCTTGGATGAATGCTTTCTAGCTTTTATGGTGGATTATCTTAGCATCTTTCTTGATTTTGGTATGGTCTTCTACTCTTATGCTATCATTTTTTCAAGTCAAGGATTGTTGTGCTAGGAGCTAAGTGGGAAGTAAGAATATTTACACCCCCACTCTAGTATCCATCATTTATTGCTTAAAGTTCATTGACGTTGCAAGGGTTTGTTTAAGGAAGTAAGAGGATTTGCACCCCTCATTCTCAAACCCTAACTAGAGATACTTGCCTTGGGAAGTAAAAGGATTTACACTCCCAAGGAAGTAGAATATCTATTTCATTTATTTTGACTCCATTAACCCAATATTAAAGGCACTAGTCATCTATTTTTTGCATTGGAGATATAAAATCATTGCCTTGGGAAACATGAATTTTTGTCTTTTGAAAGATCTCTTGCTTGGAGTTGGTTTTCCTCATTGAGAGGAGTATTCACCTACTAGGGAATCTCTTCTCTCCCACTACTTTACTTTCTATTACAAACCCTAACCTACAACCATTAGGGCTGGTCTAACCTAGATAAACTACTAACCATTACTCCTAAACTAACCCTAGACTAGATCCTAAATTTTGTGCACTAACTCTACTAATTAGGGCACATCTTTTGGGATAATTGTTGGAATATTTTGATGGTGCAATTTTCTGATATAAGTGACTTAAATCTATAGCCATAAGGCTGATATTTTCTGCACAAAATACATGTTTACAACAACCATCTTCTCTTGCCTCTTAAGTGCCAGTTTTTAGTCCATATTTATTGTTAATCTTAATGTTGATTTGCTTAACTAGTTTAGATATTTGTATGATGATTTATATTCTTTATTTGCTGATATAAATTGTCATCTACTGCTTCAAATTAGGGACAACAAGCTTAATTTTCTGATCTATACTAACATATATCATTGCAAGTTGGATTTTCTTGTGTCTCGGGCATGTACAATCATCCGAAGAAGTACTACACCTTTGGGGCAACAATCACTTGAATTAAAAGGAATCTCTTCCCACATTTCAATCCATTTATATTTGACCTATAGGGTCTCCACTTCCATCTCTATCCATCCCCATTGAATTCCCCTAGGGTCACTGAGATCGCCTCCCCAGAGTGACCTAGTCACCCTTGAAGTGCGAGACCTACATCGAGGTGACATTGGGTGTAGGATTCCCAATTTGTAGCACTTGCTTTTGTAGTTGGGTCGGGCTTTTCCAAACCTAAAACTTGAGCTATAACAGATCCAATCTTCACTACATAGTAGCATGAATGGGTATATTACCTTATTTTGATGTAATTCAATGGTTGGTACGCAGAGAGAATATCGTTTGTAGAAAAATATACTAAGATATGAGAAGACACATTGGCTCATATGAACTCAATGCATTCTTTGCTATATACAAATTCCCCAATCCTGAGTTACATTTAACTCCCCAATGGTTGGAATATTTTGTCAACAAGCATGTTGTAGTCGATAAAGTAGAAGGGTGGTGGAATTTAGATAGTTTTTCAAAATCTCCCTTCAAGAGTCTATGCTGCTAGACATCTAAATCCTCCAATGGTATATGCATTAATCTTGATGTGGAATTTATATGGAGGAAAGGATTCTACCCATATAAAATATTATTGGTTTCACTTAATGCACCAAATTCTTTACGAAGGAACAATATTTAATTGAATTGATATCATTTCGAGCAATTTGAATGTTGCAATTAGAAATATTCTTTAAGCCCTCATCGGTTAGAAACTTGAGTTTTATTTTTCTTCATATTTAATGGATGTTTCATGTGTTGTGAATGTATTTCTTGGAACGCGTTGGATTTTTAATCCTTCCTATCCCCCCATCCACATGTATTGCCGAGATCTATGGAAGACAAAATATGAACCTCGTTATCATTATTTGTGTGGCCAATTCCTACCCACACTATGAAATCATATTTTGGAAACCTTATCCTTGATTCTCCGAAGAATCTATAAAGTTCATAAAGCCCATGGAAACCTTATCCTTGATTCTCCGAAGAATCTATAAATTTCATAAATCCCATTGGAAATTGGTATGTTAATCAGAACCTCAACTACATCATAACATTTGGTGCTACAAAAGCCCCACGTCTTCTACCTAAACAACCCTCAATGGTGCCAATATGATATTGTGTTAGAAGTGTAGGAAATCATTCCATGCCTATCCCATTACTATAGGTGTTTACAACATTTAAAACTTTCTTAATTCATAGATGAAGGCCAAAGAGATTGAAAATTACAGACTAAGCAAAGGATATTTTAAAATGCACGATCCATTAAAATTGGTATATGCTCCTGTAGTTTCTCAAGGTGTGGGTTGGACCTATAATGATCAAGAATGTTCAAAGGAAGAAATGAACAAGAATTCATTAGATTATGAAAAAGGCTTGGAGATAAAGAAGATGGTAGCGAAAAATAAAGAGAGACCTAAATCTTCATTAATTTTGGTACCAAATAGCATGAGTTTTACCTTTAAAAAGTAGTGTTCTACTACTCAACAAGATAACACAGATCTAACTATTAGTAGAATTGAAGTGATAGACCAAGGGGAATCCAACAAACAATATGGAACTATTAAGGGTGACCCTAGTATCATTAGAGTGGGTGGTTTTAAAAATCCATAACAAAAAAAGATAAACCTAATTATGCTCAAGGAACAACTAAGGCCCATGATCAAAGCAACAAGATAATTGAAACTTGATGTCATTGAAGGAAGTACAAGTATGAATAGGGGATTAACATGAGTATCATTTACTCCAACAAGGTAAGAATCATGGTTTCAACAATTCCTCAAAGAAATACCCCAAACCTATGATGATGACCCAACCAGAGCATTATAAACCATTTTTTTAAGAAAAGAAGACGACCCTGAAAAAAACACATTGAAAAAGGAAGATGAATGCCAATGAAGTTGTGATGGAAACCACATAAACCATCATTGTTTATGTAAATAAAATGCATCTAATTATAGATGTAACAACTGGAGTAGCATCAATGCAGGTATCTCAGTCTAAAATCTTATAAATGTTGGAGGAGATGAGACAAAAAAATGAAAGAATATCCAACTTGGAAAACCAGGTTGCATATTATAAATCCGGTAAACATAGTATAAAATAATTTTTTGCATATGAATTGAAGCTTGGTGAAGAAATCCCATCACTACAAATGAATTTATTTAACTCTTTTTTCAACATAAAACAAGTTCTATATGAAGCTATGGTCATGGTGGAACAATTCATATGGAGATTTATAGTTATAACCAAGAAGCAATAGTGTTTGGACAAAATATTTATGTTGCAACAAGACTTTACACTAATTCCTACACGTATACATACAATGGAATATCGAGATGTTGATTAGCTCAAGGCCAATATTCATCATGTACAAGAAATAATAAGGAAGGCCAATGCAAACCTTAAAGGGATAATCCTCCATATTGATGAGTGCTTTGTAGCTACTAAAGAAGTAGAATAGAAATGCCTATTTCCATCATTAAGGACTAAAGAAACCTTCAAGTCACTCTGTAACTTGATCACTCAAATAAAGAATTCACAAGTTGAGGACAAATAATACTTACAGGATTTGCTAAGTGTAGACAAATATTTGATCAATCACATTGAAGACTTGAACATTGTAAGACAAATTTTCTTCAACTTTGCTTCTAGAGTCAAATCAACATATCATTATTTTTGTCATATTATATGTGCAATTTGATCTGTGAATGAAAACATTGTCTTCGCGAGGGGTTTTTAATTAGATTTTTCTTTTAGTATATTATAAGAATATGTAATTAGTCAACAAGGAGGTTGAACAATTAGGCAAGTTGAAGATTTAAGTGGCAAGCTAAACAATGTGGAACCCCATCCTATTTTGTATAAATGTATGAGAAAGAACAAAAATAATAGGTTGAGAGGAGAGAGTTTTTGGATTTTAGAAGAGAAAACGTTTGTGTTATCGGGGGGGGGGGGGGGGGATTTTGGATTTTAGAAGAAAACGTTTGTGTTATCTAAAGTCTATTAGCAAACAAATTAATAAAGTCATGGGGATTTTTTGAATCACTGTTGTGTTTTTTCATTCATTGATTTTCTACTATGGATCCACTGTGAATATATTTGAATGAATGTTTTCATTGCCACTATGTTCACAAACTTTTATTTCTAATATGGAAATGGAATTCAAGTTGTTTTAGAGAAGTTCAAGTGATCTTGTTGTGTCTAATTTTGTTCTTCCAAATATGCAAATAGTTCAATATCTATTGTACTTTCTCTTTACTTGTCACCTATTCAAAATTATTTCATTTTTTTGTCTTTAAATTTAATAATGTTTGAATTTTTTTAGTTTATATTTTTGCATTTTCATATCACATTAAAGATAAATAAAAAGAAAGAAAATCAAAATGAATCTAGTAGCCAATATTGTACATTCAAGGATTTACCATTAATGGGTGGGAAGCTTGGTTTTAGGGTTTTAGAATAGTAAACCCCTTGACATGAGAACCCCATTTCGAGGGTCAAATCCCATGTAAAAACAAGAGAAAGTCCAAAGAAGATGTTGAGAGGGAGCGATGGGGAAGAGGAGGTTGAAAAAGAGCACAAGGCCAAAGAAGAAGCTGACAAGGATTTCCTAACTAGAGAAGAGGTTGAGAAATATTGGAAGGCCAAAGAAGAAGTCGACAAGGAGTGTCAATTCATAAAAGATGTTGAAAAAGAGAACAAGACCAAACAAGATGTTGACGAGGAGAGAAGAGCCAAAGAACATGCCAAGAAAGAGGGCCAAACCAAGGAAGAGGTTGACAAAGAGAAAAAGGCCAATGAAGACGGAAAAAGGGAGCATGGATTAAAGGAGGCGTCCAAAAAGTAGTGGAAAGCTCAAGAACAGGATGTAAGAAAACAAAAAGATGAGTAGGAAGTTGGAGAGAGGTGATAATTCATAAAAAAAAAACCAATAATATGAGGAAGTGAAGATTAAAACTTATCGAATGTTACTAAATTATGCCAAAGAAACACTAGCAAAAATGTGGGATAAAATCCAACAAAAACAATTTTTTTTTGTCTATTGAAGCAACAAACAAAAATTGATAAAATTTAGACCACAATAGACTAAAGCATTAAATAAGTACACATGAAGAAAACAAATCTTCATCTTCGGAAAGAAAAGAAGCCATGGAAAGAGAAATCATGGAAAGGATTGGAATTGAAATCATAGAGTTGGACTAGTAGAAGAAAGATGAACATCATGGCAAAGGTTAGGGGGCAAGGTATACAAGTGAAAAAAGACTTTAGCTAGTCATAGGATAGTGTCGGGGTTGGAAGTTTTCAATACAAAACCAATTCCAAAGAAATTATCAATTTTTGAACCAGGGGATATCTGACTTAGGTTCTTAGGAAAATGCAAATAAAAAGTGCTTCAAATGTATGGGGAAACAAATAAGACTGAGACTATTATAGAAGCACCAATAAACATAGAATTGAATAAAATAAAGATTGACGAAGATCGAGACAAACTTTGATGAGACTACAAGCATTTTGGAAACATTAATGGCCATTACAAAGACTTATGATAAATCCTAACTACTAGTGGGTACCATTGACCATGAGGTAACCAAAATGAGAATTAAACCATTAGTATAGGAGTGCCATCATCATTTTGAATTTCATATTAGTGCAAGTCCAATAGAGAATCTCTAACATTAAAGAATATAATCAATTGAAGAGGGCCACGTGATTCACACTCATTCGCTAAAGCAATGAGAGAGACTACCATGAAACTCTATTGCACTTGTCCCAATCAGGCCTAATCACCTTACCATGTCTCAAACAGGATGTGGACATAAGAGATAGATTGAAATGAACTTGTTACCCTGTTCTACGGGTAGCTAGAAGATAATTTTTCTCTATGATCCACATTTCAGACAACAAGTTCGATGATGTCATTCTGGACTCTCCATATACATTTTCCCATAGATTCCTTCCATTACATGCCCAACATAGCTCACTCAGATTAGATGGTGCATTCACATAGTCAGGTATATCGTTTTGACACTTCATATCAAGTGATAATGTCAATGTTTGGGGCATGAAAATGGTGATCATGGGTTGAATTGGATAGTGATCATGATGCTTTGAATTTATACATTTTCCCTTGTTTCACCTTGGTGGTCATCATCATCTCCTAGTCTCGTGTTGCCACTCTTGGGAAAAGTTGTACTATTGAGGGGCCCTAATGGGGGTAACATGTCCATATCCCTGACCATAAATAACATATTTCATCTATGCTTCATCCATTTCGATTTCTTTTGGGTTAGTTATTACATGTACCACAAAAATTTCCATGCTTCATAATCCATGATAAGAAGGGGCTTGAATGCCAAAGGTTGATCAACTTTATAAAAAATGATACAGAAAGAGAAAAATACTTAATTCAAAATGCATGAAAAAGAAATAAATAAGAAAATTGAAGTATTAAAAACCAAGAAATAAATAAGCATGAGCTCTACCCCCTCGCTAAGAGGCCATTGCCCCAAGTCCTATGAAATGAATGTATATCTTACAAAAGGAATTAGAAAATGAATTTTTTAAAAGAAAAAAAAGTAAAATCAATAAAGAAAAAGGAAAACAAGGGTTTGGAAAGACACAATGCCAAGAAAAGGGTACCTCACTACGTAAGTTCTCATCATGATGACTATTATACACAAGGGGTCTTTAGTCAGTGAACCTGTGACATAGTGCTTTCGTTCGTGGGATACTAAAGAATACCTCTAATTTCACTAGATATTGATAAATACCTCCAAAAATCCTTTTCTTGAACCCCCCTCCCAATACATATTTCCAACAAAATAAACCCCTATTTTTACTAGATACCCCTTTTTATATCCCCCAATACCTATAAACCCCCTAAGATCCCAAATCCCCCCCCAATACCTACAATATATTGACTTTATTTTTCACAATTTAAAAACCCCCTTTATGTATGAACGTGATAAGATATTGGTCAAGAAGGTGAAGCCCCTGTGATTATACACGACCTTGCATGTCAATGAAATCCATCCCATGAAGTAAACCCCAATCCATACTACATACCATTGCACATAGTTTTTGATGGTTTTCCTGGGACATACTTCTTATCTTGAGTACTAGCACACCGAATAGGGGGTCATAATGATTCTCCCATACCTAAAATTGGAAAATTGTATAAATTTGTCGACTAGTGTGAAGTTTGAAGAGGATACTTTTTGAGATTATATAATGGCTTTTGCATTGACTTGACTCACTTTATATGTTGTGTTTGCATTGTGTACCTTGTCTTCTATTTTCATGATGCATTTGGACCACATGGGCCCCTCCTCGGATGATGGGTTGCACATAGCCACATGCTTGGTTGACACTTGGATATTTTGGAGGATATTGAGGGGCTCCTAGAACAGTTTCATGGAGGCCATTTCCACTACTTGAGAGTAGTCGTTCCACACTTCCAAGAGGACGTTGAGCCTTTTAAGGACATGGATCCCTTGACGAGACACCCTAGCACACATAGGGTATGAAATTGAGCCTCTTGGTTATGGGACATTGCATGATGATAATGATGATTGATGGGATGTTCCAAAATCTCTAAAGGATGTTGGACCTTTTATTGAGGACATTTCACTTGGAGAGATGATGTGGCACCTTTCCATTGACGATAATACATTTTGATTATGGGACGTTTCACTTGGATGATGAGATGTTGCACCTTTCGAGGATGGGGCACCTAGACATGACATTTTGGGTTTCTTGATGATGATATGACACCTTTTGATGATACATCACACCCTTTGGAGACATGAGGCACCTCTTGGATATGAAACGTTTCACCCTTTCATGGAAACATTTCACTTTTTGAGCCTCTGTTTACCACGCTTTGAGTGAACTGTGCCCTTTTGAGGCCACACATGCCGCATGTGTGAGTTCTAGATCACTTCCACGTGGGACGATTTGACGTTTGAGATAGTTTACTTTATCTTGGAGATATAGTTGGGGGTCTTAGATACCTATCCACTCGTGTATCATGGATTTTTTTCATGTATTGTTGCCTTATCTCTAGGGTTTATGAGAGATAAATGATTTATTTTATGTTTTAGGGGCTTTTGTTGTGTGAGAAGGGTGATATATCTCTCATATAAATAAGAGGCACTTATCGCTTTGAATCACTTCTACTTGTGGAGATATATCACTACTTGTCTACTTTTACTTGTTCTCTCTTATGAAGAATGCTATGGATGGTTAGTTAGAGCGATTTTTTGGAGGAGTTATACTTGTGGATTCTCTACTACTACTTGGATGATCATTGCTAGGGTTTTGATGGATGAAATATTTATTGAGTAAGTGGTCTCTTTTCATCTTGTGGTTATGTTTAATAATGAATTTAAGTGTAATGTTGTTTCTCTAGTGTTGGCTCTTCATTCTCTTAGATTATTCTTGAACAAACCCTTCTTATCAAAACTCTTGGAAGGTTTCTAGTGGAGAAATTTTCCTTGATTTATCCCTTATAATATTAGGAGGATCTACTAGGGTCAGTAGTGGAAAAACTCTAGGTATCACCCTAAAATAATCCACACATTTCTCTCCAAAGAGATCTTTAATTGACCCCATATGGCCAAAAAAATGGTAGGTACTAGTATTTTTCTCCCAATAGTCTACCATTAATGCTGAAAATTACTCTCTTTCACTGTTTTAGGGAGAATAATCTATCATTAGTTTGATCTAGATTTTTATGGAGAATAGTTTCTCTTGCTTTATATGACCGAGATGTGCGGTTACATTCAAAGAAATTATTTCTATCATGTTATCAGGGCTCTCTCTCTCTCTCTCTCTCTCTATTTTGTTGCTATAGACCTCTAAGACCCCTCTAGGTGTAGCTTAAACATTCATCCTTGGAATGTCCTTTGTGCGTGCAATAATTGCAAAAGGGGACATTCTTCTTCTTTGGCATACTTTGTCCTTCTTTAGGTGACTTTAAGTTAGGATTCTATTGTGTGGCCTCATTGAATAGATTTGCATTATATTTTGCAAAAACGTTCTTTCCCAAAGTTGGATTAGTGTCAATAGCACTATTAGTCTTCCTCTAACCATTCTTAGCCTATGCCTTGGATTTCTGACATGTGTCTTCAAGAGTCCAAATATCAAACATCTGACATTTCTCCTAATTGATGTGATCGACCCACTAATGAAATTGTTGACTAATTTTTCTTCTTTACACATCTCTCTTATAGGAATCATATAGTGATTGAACTCCTATATGTAGGAATTCACTCTTTGATTAGACTTTTGTCACAAGTATTATCATCACGTTCCTTCAAATAGTTAATGGGCTAGCATTTGTCCTTGATAGAGACTTTGAATTAGTCCCATCTCATGGTTCTATGGTGTCAAGAGTCATTCTGTGCTCGCATAAATGATCCCACCATAGAAAATATTATGTGTATGCACTTCTTTGTGAAGATGACTTAATCTTCATTTATGATTTATCACACTTCATAAAAGGAATCTCACTACCTCAGCCAATCCTCAAGCTGTAAGTCATCCATTTGATTGTCTTAGGGTGAAATCATCGCCTTGGTTTCCAATTTGAGAGAGGAACCCAAATTTAACAACTCAGTTCCTCCTCCACTACTCATCTTCAGATTGGGATTGCTCCTAAATGGATTCTAGTGGATCACATAAACATGTATTGCTACAAGAAAGGATGTTAATGTCTACAACAAAAGATGTTAATGTCTACAACAAATGGGTGAAATTGATCAATGGTTCATGCATTGACCAAAACTTGCTATTGAGGTTAGCAAGCCCTTCCTCAAGAACTTCAATATGACTCTATAATTCATCATCCATTTCTTTCTTTATATATAAAGACATATTTACCATAAACCATGTATAATCTCTACAAACTTTGTGTAAAATCCAACTTTATACAAACAAAGGCCTAACATAATTAGCACTTATTATGTCAACGACTATAATAAATTTTAACATACATACAAAGTCACTTGAATATGGTGTGACACATTAAGAAGCTAATTAAACAAACACAACATTGAATTGAAAAATCAACATACACATTTGGTAATAAGAGAATGTGGGCAATAGCTCAAATCCAAAATTTCATTAAATAAACATTCATGTATAACATGATACAAACATCATGAAACTTCACAACACAGAATGGACATAAATAACCTGACAAACCAGCATGGAGATATATAATCCACATAACAAAAATCCATGAGTCTGTTTAAGAAATCTTGTCTGTTTTTACATGATGCACCATTCAATAAATTAAGACAAAGGAAGTTCCTCTGATAACAACAGAATGGAATTCAAGCTGCAAACTACAATAATAGCATTGAAATATACATAATACCATTACATATGGGTTCTGCAGATTTTTTCCTAAGATCATCATACAATCAATCCATCTGTAATAATCTGAAATTTAGTATTAATACTGCAGACACAATGCAAAGTGAGATGCTCAGTTGTGGCAGACACTGGCTGTGGGCATGGTAACACAGACTCTGGCATACAACTTCTTGGCCTCTGGGGTTCCACGCTTGGGTTCCGGTCCAGTCGGCTTTTCCCCAGCCGCCATGGCCATCATCCCCTGAGAAGCTGCTGCCGAAACTGCTGCTGCCGCAGCCGTAAACATCATTCTCCTCCTCTGCATGCGTTCCTGATCATCTTCTTTCTTCTTCATCGTTACATTTTCATCATGGACTGCCCAGTCCTGAGAGGCCTTGAAAGGCTTATTAACCATGAAAACCTGACCGACCTGAGCGCCTCCTCGAACAGACTTGCAGGGTACTTTGTTGTAGCCTGCAGCCAAGCTCGAGGCGGAGGATATGTTGCAGGGTGCGCATAAACTAAGAGACGCCATTTCTCAACAATTCTCACACAGGAAGCTTGCTATCTCCACCAACGAATACGCTCCTCTTCTATGCGATAACGAGCGTTATTATGTGGTAAAGATTTGATGGAGGTCACCAGGCTCGGAACGAGGCTGTGAACTGAGCCTACGTGGCATGCATTTAGGTCCATGGTTGGGATTTTGTAATCTATCCTTGGGCAGTATTAAGCCACTTAGATTTTGACACGTAGAACCTTATCGACTTCACACATTAACTTTATCTTTATAACGTACATGATCCTCCTAGAATCTAAAATCGTAATATCAATATCTATCTGCGAGTTTCTCACTTGATTTTTTTTTATTGGTGTCGTTTCTCAATACATTACATGGGTGAGAAAAGGAATCTGTTTAATAGTGGTTCAACTTTAATTCAATGGTATGGTTCTTGTCCCACAAATAAGGGGGTTTTATATAGTTTGAGTGGGCTTAATGGTTAAGAATATGTGTTTCCTCTTAAGAGGTCACAGGTTCAAATCCAGAGGGGGGTAGGGTATGTATACCTTCGTAGACTTTACCAATTAAATCGCTCGGCGGAGGGGGGTCCCTTGTCCCACAAACAAGGGGGTCTCATACACCAAATTGGTGTGTTGGAGAAGTAATGGGTTTAATAATAGTTACAAGTTGAATCAATAATATGGTTTGTGATTGTTTTATAAGTGTGTAAATGTCTAAAGATTTTTAGAGTGGTGTGTTGTGGATATCTTTTGATTTTGTTATAGTATTTCATTTAGATTTTAGAATTTTTATATATTGGTAGCATATCAAGTTGATATGAATTTTCAATGGAGAATTCTCATTTGTTGATGAGTTTTGTAATAACATGTTTATCTTTAGTTGGATATTAGGATTAATTCTTCATTGACAATTGATATTTCATATCAAGATTATTTGGAAAGGTTCTTAGAGCAGGGTTTTAAAGTTTCATTGGATGGTTAGGATTAAATTCTGACGAGCGACTATGAAAATTTTGAGAGAAGCTTGAGTTGAGTCCTGCCAAAGTTTCATTGGACGGTCTAGATTTAATGTGATTGAGGATAAGTTTTCAACAACAACCTTTTCAATAATATTTTGTAAAAGTTCCAAAGGGGGCATAAGTTGGTCAATAAAGTAATATCACATGGGAGCACCTGATTGGTTTGCAAGTCAATCTCGTCGACACTTAGAATTAACGAACCATTATGAAAATGTCAAAGTACACCATTGATCACAATGTGTTCAAATGATATGAGCAACTTCACTCCCATTTTCAGCTACATATTCTCCAAGAATTGATGCATGAGCTTCATTCTTGAATTCTTATATTCATTTGAAAGCATTGCACACTCCATATAGTTTCGCTAGACCTTGGGGCCATTGATTTGATCATAATTCCATGTCACAGGTGGTGGGAAACTTGTAAAAGAGCCAAGTAGTATCAATCAAATTTTGCCCATCTGTTGTTGATTTTTAATAGCCAAATTCTAATAGAGCAGGGTTTCCAATGGTGACTAAAAAGAAAACAAAGGCTTCTCAATTAACCTCTTTGTATGCTTCCCTTTCTTCTTGGCACACTACCTCTAAGTCAATTGAACTTGGCTCTAGAGATTTCAAAGACAACCTCTAAGATGTTTTTGACTTGGACTTGAAACACCAAAAAACCAGTGATCTTAGGTATACAACCCATAATGGATTTCTGAACAATGACACTAAAATTTAGTCAGAGTAATGTGGGTTAGCTCAAATAATTGGTCCTACAGTCTACCCATTCCCCAAGTTTGTGGAATTGTGTGCCCAACACCGATGTTAAGAAAATAGTAGTTAAGCCAACATATATAAGAAGAGTTATTTTTCTTCTGTAACACACCCAAACCCCTAATCATCACTTAGGCTGGTGGGATGTTGAATTTCCTTTTTCTTCTCTCATGGTATGCTATCAGATTTGTCAGTTGTTTAAGTGAGGAATTCTCTTATCACAAGTTAAACCATGTTAACTTTTATTAATTCTAATAAATATTTCTCCACAGTGGTTGTTGAGGTGACCAGGTGCCTAAATACCCTCAATTAGATGGCCATGCTTGCTTCTTAGCATCAAATCAACAATTTGTAGCTATTCAGACTCATTCCCATTGGAATGCCCAACCATCTAGGTCGATCTCTTCTCTAACTATGACATCTCGATGGATCACCTAGCGAGATATAACGGTCCTTAGACCCGGGTTTCCAATGGCTACGATTTACATTGGGGTCTCTACTTACTCAACGGTTACTCTTCGCTCGATCATCCATCCCACATGTTAACAAATGGGACCCACAAATTCTACGATTGAGACTAAATCTTTCCCATACGCCAATCAACGATCCTCCTTCGTTCTTAGGTGCTCCACCCTTCAGAACATCTCTGCTATGGCTCCAAGAAATACTCTGACCACACACTCTCCAATAGATCAAACGATCCTCGTTGATATGATCTAACAGACACTGTGATCTTTAGGGTCACGACCGATTTCCTGTTAAGGATCTCAAATCCTCCTCCAGATCCTGCTCCTGGTTTATTTCTCCTTTCGGACCTTCGACAACCCCTCTTCCGATAACCTCCTTATTGGATCCAACAGTCCATAATTCTCCCTAGTCACTCTTCGATAGATCTATGACCCTCATCGACTCATGGATCTACCCATTAGAGTTCATATGCAACCCCACTTTAGTTACTCTGAAGGTAGCTACATCTGACCAATGATCTGGATCTTCCCACCTCGACGAATCAACGACTGCAAACTCTCCCACCTTAAAACAATGGTTTCTTCTAGGGTAACAGTCCGAATCTAGACTTATACCTTTTAGGGTTTGTTTCTAAGTCCTCTCTAGGGTTCTACCAATTCTCAAGAGCTTGGGGAATCCAGGTTTAAACTAGATAAGGCGTTTCATCTAAGACTTGAGTGAAGATTTTCATGTCATGCAAGATTTCCACCTAAGACAAGTGACTCTTCACAAGGATTAAGGCTCTCAAACCCTTACCAAGACTCTTCAGATACCAGGGCACTCCTATCCCCTTCAAAGTGAATATTTTGTCCATATCTTGCAAACTTTCCTCCTAAGCCTCAAGATTTTCAAGGACATATACCATCCCATTTTACTCAAGAATTCAGTTCATTCCATTTTAATCAATAATTCAATTCATTCCATTTACATGCATTCATATTGTCCCATTAAACGAGGAACCACACATTTACATAATTACTATGCATTAGACAAGTCAAGTTAGACACTTATTTGTTCAAGGGAAATATCAACAACCAACTAATTGAGAGAGGATGCCTTTCCTCCCAATATTAGGCCATACTGTAGAAATCCTTCCTACAATACCCCACCACTGTGCCACGCCATGATATTACAAGGGAATGATTTAGCTGGTCTCCAAGTTCAGATGATCCAGGAAGGTTACTCTCCTTCCTCCACTGAAAACAACAAAAGTTTCTCCCTTCCCACTGAGCTTAGGGCTTCCATAGGTTTATCAAGTTGTTTATCAACTGGATTTACTCTGCTCAAGGGATCCCCTTCTTTGTTATATAATCCTTGGTGGCCTCCCTTTACCAACGTCGATTTTTGTCCGGTAAGTACCAAGCTGCGACCTTTTATTGCTCCACTCTAGATTAAAGTCTTCTTTGTTTCAGGGTGATCATAGTTAATTTGGACGAGATTCATATTTTATTTAAGTAAATATCTCCACTTTCTTCTTCTCCTTGATCTGTGCCAATGAATGTCTCTATTCACTATGCTCTTATCCTATGAACTTGTTGCTAAATCACTCTTCCTTCGAGTATTCTCTTCTATGCACTGTGTGTTCTGTTCTCTCCTAATACCACTCTTGGTGAGTAACTGTTTTGTGTCCCGTCTCTTCTACTATTCTCTCATCTCCTCCTTATCTCTCTCTTTTCTTAGTCTCTTGGTGATGTTTTTCACCTTTGGCCTCTTCCTCTATCAATCCTTGGGACTCCCGCGGCTTCTGTCAGAAGCGACCTTCGGTCAGGGATCCATATTTTGAAGGGGCAATCCAAGGATGTATTTCTATCATATTTTCAGTTGACCCTTTCCTCTTCAAGAGATAAGATATATTAGCAGTATTAACTGCCTCAAACACCAATCCTATCTTCCATAATTGGTCACGTGGCTCCATGCAAGTTCGAGTACATTGACAGGTGTGCCTTTATGTTTACAAGTAGAAGATGGCTTTCTAAACAAGTTTCCTATTTTCCTCACTGAAACATCTCAGCTCCACCTCATCAATCCACTTCATCAATCCACTTCATCAATTCCACATGTGATATCATGGCTAGTACTTTCAAGGATTTTCCCTCTCAGTCAACTACCTCGTGTTTTCATTAATCAAAACACAATTACATGCTTCATAATCACACCTATAAAGTCTTAAGAATAATTATAGTTATGGGGGAAAATAAGGTGTTACATCTTCTCACCCCAAATGCTATTGACAATATGGTGTATATTCTCAAGGGGTTTTCAATAAAATAGTATTGTCTAGAACAATAAATTTTAATGACTCCTATTTAAGAGAATGAGGGAACCACCACCTTCCTAGATAGGAACAAGGCCATCCTAGATGTGTGTCCACCTTACTAGGGTAAGATTTTTCCTAATTGGGCAAGATATTTAATCACAATGTTGTTTGTAATCTTGGATGTGGATGATGATAAGTTGGTATAAGCTTATAAATAACATCAATAGGATACATAAGGAAAAGGGGCCCTACATCATGTTTATATATTCAAACTTTATTGCAGAGGCTATTCATGGTCAACTCTTCGAGTTCTCCACCTCCAAGTTTTTCAAAACTACCAAGTTATACCTAATATACTTAATATTGTTTCATCAAGCCTCTCTTTTTGGACGATTGGAGTTGAAGATGCAACATGCCAATGGTAGCCCAACTCCTATAACATAATGAACTCTTTTGTTAAGTTGCATACTAAAATTGTTGGATTCAACGATTATTTGGGTGAATTCATGTTTGGTTGGTATTTCACTATTTTTGAACATTGTCCACCTAGGATGTTTGTTGAATCTATGGAGTTGTTATAGTTCAATTCAGAGACAAACGTTGGGGATTGGGACTCCTTTGAGAATTGTACAATTATAAGAATTTATGGAGCAGGTTTTGAAACCCTACAAGTTTCTTGTGCTATTAACTCCAATGACCTTTGTATTGGAGTACATTACACAAATGGACAACATAGATGACATTCATTTTTTGGAAGGTTCCATAGAACCTATTTTCACCTCCTTTTAGTGTTGCAAATTACATGTTTTCAAACAAGGGGGAATTATATGAAGGTGATCTGAAGCAACAAAGATTCTAATGTTTTTTTTTTAAGCAAGATGTTTGGAATTATGAACCATATGATGTGATTATTAATAATAAGACCAGTTGCGTAGGATGGTAGCCATCCTCAAGTATAGTGAATTCAATAGGAGAAGGATAAATATATGGCCCTTGCTTATTTGACTTTCTATAGGAAGCATAGGGATCATGTTCTAAACCTCAAGGATAAAATGATCACATTTCCCTCATAAAAAAAGCAAAAAATGATTGATGAAGGTTGGAATATTGATACGAGGGGGATGTGATGGTTAATGAGAAAATTCTTGGGAAAAGTGCCTAGAAAAATGGATATTTTGTATTGGATGATCATTTTTTGAATTATATGACCAGGAGCATGGAGAAGATGAATATTATGATGTTTCTTTGAACTCTATATTTGATGAAGAGACAATTTAGGAAAAACACAATGTTGAAGCTCATTTTGTTTCAATGGAGAAATTTGAAATAAAACAAGACATATGGATCAAGTTATACTATAGTAGAAAAAATGGGTTACAAAAATTATGGTGGCCTAGGAAGTCAAGAGTAAAGTCTTTGGGTACAAGTAGATTCCCTAATGTTCCCTTCAGGGTAGGAACAAGACATATGGATCAGGTTATACTATAGTAGAAAAAATGGGTTACACAAATTACGGTGGCCTAGGAAGTCAAGACTAAGGTCTTTGGATACAAGTAGATTTTTTAAAGTTCCCTTCAAGGTAGGGAACTGGTGTAAACTATTGTTTTTTCAAATAAAACTAAGTGTGGGTCTGTTATCCCCAATTTCTAGGGATAACTAAGGAGATGATGTCTCGAGGCCCTTAGGTTGCAGACATGTAGTACCGAGAGACATATGACTGACAACGTCCACATACACAAACATAGACCCACTTCACTACCATACATCCTTGGTTCGTCATGATTGCATTCACCACATCAACTTGCTTCGAGAAGATAATGGGTATTTCTCCATGAGGTACAATCAAGACCTTGTTTGATGGACATTTTGAAAGAACAAGCCCAAATTGGGCCTTCATTGGGGCATGAAGCCCACCGGTTGGATGCCATAGCCCAGACCTTGGGGCAAGACAAAGGATGAAAATTTCCTTTGGAGGAAAAGGAAGACACCTTGGAGGACCTCACCTAGCCCTTACAAGCCCAATGAATTGCCTTTGGAGGCTAAAACATTGCATCTTCGGCCTTGATGCCTTGTTTGGGGGTAGGGTTTGGTGGTGATGATGATGTTTTGATGGACACTTGACACCTTTGGAGGAGGAGGATCCTTTGCATCATGGAGACGAGCCTAGTGCATGAAGATGAAGACTTAGGAGGACCAACAACTTCCTCCTTTTTTTCTCAACGACTTGATAAAGTTCCAAGATGTCACCCTAGAAGGGGTTGACGCCACCTTTTAGGGTTTCTTTATGTGCAAATTTTAAATTAAATTAAAATTAATTTGTAAACGGGAAAAATAAAGGGGAATGGATCCCTTATTTTGTGGTTTACCCTAACTAAATGTGGACAAACACTTTTTAGAGGTTTTGTATAAATAAGGATCAAAATCATTTCATTTTTATCATAGCTCTGTCATGTGAGAAGAACTACTTGGATAAAATTTTCGCCCCTCTTGGGAAATTTACATCTCTCTCTCTCTCTCTCTCTCTCATGCTATGGTTTATACTTTTCTTGTGGAAAAAAGTGGTGCACTACCCTTCTTGGAAGCTTGTTCTTGCATGCTGATGATATGTTCTTGGTAAACAAGGGTTTGTCTAGCATTTCTCTTGAAATTGGTAAGAAAAATCTGTATATTGTTAGTTCTTCTTTCTTGTTTCATGGTTGTTCTTGGCTAGGTCCTTGGAGGAATAAAAGGACTTATACCCTCCACCAAGTTATCATTGTTGTTGATTGGATAATCTTATGCAAAGGTTGCTAGGAGGAGTAAAAGGGCTTACACCCTCCTAGATTTACCTTGTTAGGGTTACTTGCTCAAGGGAGTAAAAGGGCTTACACCCCTTGAGAAGTAGTAGACCTAAACTAATACAAGAAGACTCCATAACCCATTTTGGCAAGGCAATAATCTAATTTTTCATCGGAACTATAAATTACTTGCATTGGTACACGCGATTTTGAGAGATATTGAAATTGTTCAACTTGAAAAATTCTCTTGGTGTCTTAAGATTGCTAAAGCCACTAAAGAATCTTGATTGGTCTAGTGGTTCTCTTGTTATAAACAACTAAAATCTACAACCATTAGGGTTGTAGAAAAACACATTCAATATCTCAACCATGGAAATGACATGTAAACTTGTAAATTGCCCAATTCTTCCTATTTATTTTAAAGTCCTTCCTATTTAAGGTGGGAATTTAATCTCCCACTAACTAGTGGGAATTTAAAACTGAAATGAGGAAATTATCTACAAGAAATTTGTATACTATAGGAATAGAACATCAAATACAAGACTTGATCCCTAAATTTGTAGGTGAGTCAATTTCAAGTAAAAGAAGCTTCCTATTGATCATCATAATATTTCAAGGGTAAAATTACAAAAACCATATCAGTCACAATTTCAAAGTTGACAACCAATGTCAATCTAATATTCATGTTGCACTTGTTGAACACATCATGTAGTGCCACTTTGTAGAAATATCTAATCATATTGTAAGAATTCATTGTGTCAAAATTCACCTACAATGGAAGAAGCAAATATTGATTAGCATATGATTTGATATGCATATTGTAAGGTCTTTGGCTAGAAGGGCGTGAAGACCCTTGCCCAAGTCCTCAAGGAGATTGAAATTGGGGTTGCTCCAACACCCACATGCTGCATTAGTTAGGAAAGCATGTGCCTTGGGTATGCAGATGCACCAAGGGGCTTTCCCAAGTATGAAGCAACCAAGAGATTGGGGCATGCTGACATGAGGAGCACACCAAGGTTGGGGCACATTTGTCCCAAGGGGCACGACGATTAACGAGCACATGGGTTTGTTTGGGTGACTAGGTCTACAAAGGGGTGCGATGATTCATTTGGGAGACCGGGTCCATGAAGGGGCATGCCGATTTGTTTGGGAACATGGGTTCGTGAAAGGGAACAATACCCCCAAAGGACGTGATGGTTTGCGATGGTGACCTTTGGAGTCCCTATTAGAGAACAAGGACACATAACCAAGGAAGGTAGAATTTAATAACTATGAGAGAAAGATCAACTCTACGATTCTAAGGTAGAATTAGACAAAGAAGGGTGAGCTCCCTCAAGGAGCTAAGTCGCTCCACATGGGAGGACTTGTGCTTCCTTGAGGTGATTTTGTGGGAAGAGTTAGGGAGACCTTCGTTTTGGCTAAGTTTGGGGGAAGTCTTGTTGCATGTCTGAGGAGGCATGCTAGGAGACATAACCATAGGTCTGTGTGAAGTCTTGCATAAGAGAAGATATGGTGATTTTTTGATGGATTCATGCTTGGGGTGATTTGCAGAAGTTGCAAAATATGTTATGATAGATGAGTTTTGGTGTGACAAATTTGTGTATAAGTGTCTTGGTGAGGTGAGGTGAGTTGTGTGACTCTGCCAAGTTGTAAACCGAGCCAATAATGCTCATATTGTAATTTTTTTTCAATAACAAGACTTAACTGAGTGTTAGGCACGGTTTGTGCCGCTCACACTATATCTGTGTTTTTCTTGTTTCTTTCGCAAGTGTTTTCTTCATTTCATGGATGTATGCTTATACATGACTAAGTGTTAAGTTGTTAACCATTGTCTAAGTATATAAAAGTTGCACTAGAGTAGGAGTGTGACTCATTGGTATCCTAGAATGGAGTATGGGTATGCTCTAAGTGAAGAGGCCTAGTCTGAACGAAGTATCCTTGGTGTTTCCAAGCAGTCAAGTGAGAAACGTTGTGGTGCTGCATGATCATAAGATTTGACTAGGTACACTGTGGGGATGTGACATATGGTTTTAGAGCTTGTTCGTTGCATATTTTGGAGAAGGGTTTGTGAGATATTCACCACTATCTCAATGATAGATGGTATCAAAGAAAAAATTGAAGACAGTTTGGTGCGAAGATAGTTTAGTGGGAACATTCATAGACTTGGTGAACCATTCGATGGAGTGAACTAGATCACTGCAGACTATGCATCAGACTTATGACAAAGGTTCGATTGACAATGTGATGGAAGGTTGATCTAGGTGCACACCTTGTATAGATAGAGAGTAGAATTTGTGGTGAAATGAAGCACTTGGACATAGTGGGTGATTGTAGAACTCATCACAAAGTTCATCACAAAACTTGTCGTAGAGTTCATTTCAGGGACAGTTTGGGTGCAGACTTGGTGAAGGTTCAGTAAGGTGGACCGACCTTTCATAGAGATAGTCTGGGTGCAGACTTGATTGGTTTGATGTGTGACAGAATTAAGTGACGAACATGTTGTGCACACCTTGAAGAGACCAGGTGTAGAGTTTGTTCGGTGAACTGAGCACTTGGGCAAGGGAGATGAATGCAAGATTTGTCACACAAATTATCACAGATATAATTGCAGAAGTGATCGTAGAAGCGAGCGCAGAGGGTAATTGCAGAAGTGATTGTGAAGGGGAGAAGTTCTAGGTTGCAACACATTGAAGGAATTGGGTGAATGATTTGAGGTGACCTAGAGGAGCTCCACAACAAGAAGTTGGTTGGGCACATTTCCATCATGATGTATTTGTACCGTGCATCGTCGAGAACAACAATTGAGTTGAGATGGGTTGTTGGATGAGTGGGTTGACCACAACCTTAAAATGAGGTATCTCTTCACATAGTTACAATAGTTAATTAATATCAATATGAATTGATATTTGGGCGGTGGGTGTATGATTCCTTGAAGCAAAAGCAATCAAGGTGTGGAGATGGTAATATATTGGATATGTTTTTGGTTAGTTACATGTGATTTTTGGGACTTAGACAGATTTCTTAAGCGAACGAATGGAATCAACCTTGTATTGCAATGAAGGTATTGCAAGTTTGTGGAGATGTGGAAAATGATTGAGGGGAGTTCATGTAGAGAGTCGGTGGCTTGGGCAAGTGGAGGTCCAGGATAACAGACTTGAACCATGGTTGCAACCAAGAATGTCATTGGAAACACTTGGAAATGTACGGTTGGTTTTGAGTTCTTGCATTTCCTAAGTGTTATGGTGAGTTCTTTGAAGGGAATTCCTATGACTTGGTGGTTCAAGTGTATTTTGTTTTTGCGGTTAAAACCTACAGACTTGAGGGTGACTCAAGTGGTGCAAATTCAAAGAAGTCTTGTAGCATTTTGGGACACCTTGGTTGGGTGAATGTGTGGAGAGCTTGGGACGACCTGCTTGGACGAGTGTTGAGGTGGACTTAGGAATATTTGGATGCAGCCATGGAGGTGGCTTGAGGAAGATTCCTAAATATTTGATGAGGTGCATTGGACATTTTAATACGATGAAGTAGACAATGAAGTTTGTATGTACTGAGTTTGATAGGATGGGTGAGGTACCTTGCTTCTTGGTTCCTTATCCAGATTTGTTGGGTCATGCAATGACTTGACAATTGCGATGATAGTGCCATAGTTTGGATGCTTACAGGAGGTGCAAGGCAGTTCCTTTTTAGGAGATGGATGGAGTGAACAAAGAAGTTGACCAAGAAATTTTGGATTCGACCTGAATGGGAAGAACATAGACTAAGTGAATTGGGTGGTGTTCACTTACCTGTGGTAAGGGACATTGGATGAGGAAGAGCACACCTTGGTGACTTGCAGATGATTGTGTGATGAATTAGAGATCTGAGATGTTCGTTGGTTGAGGATGAAAAAGAATTTGGATCATGCCTAAGGCATGGAAGTTCTTTGAGGTGACTGATTCTACTTGGAGCACTTTAGACAATTCATTGGGAGGTTTGAGGAGTGAGGGCTTGTTGGCCACACTCATTGCATATGTTGAGTTGCAGAGAGATGACTTGATGAAAATAGGTGAGTTGAGGACTTTCCTTGGTTTTGAGGATTGAGCGGACATGCAGATGCAACGTGAAGAGATTTATTGGACATGGGTGTTTCTCTAGTCTTGGGCAGCATGGTTGAGGGTGAAGCATAACCATTCAAAGGCATAGAGAGGTAGACGCAAAAACATAGATAGGTGATGAAGTAGTGAGGAAAAACACAGTCTGAACATGTAGTTCTTGGTGCAGGCGAGACGTTTCATATCTGAAGATGCAGATGAAGATGGAGAGAATTCGACCAAGGAAGCCGAAATTGTGGACTTGATCACAATTTGAGTCACAAGGGTAGAGTTGGTTGGATGTGTAGTCTTGGATGTGATGCAAACTGTGTGCAGTAGATTGGCTAACTATGCCATGAGGTGGGTAGTGGAGTCAAGTTGTCATAGATGACTGTGTTTTGGGGTGAATTCATAGTGTAGTAAGGTGAGAGGCGACCTTGCCTTGGTTTGAGATTGTTGTGCAGATGGAATGAATTATAGAAGGAAGTCAAAGTATGAACTCACCACTAGGTTCAAAGTGCAACACTTAGACATGGTGGAGGATCTCCTTGAAGAAGTTTGATTGATGGAAGTAGTAGCGAGGCACCTACCTTGGTATTTGGAGTTGGATGGAGTGACAAATATGTGAACATAAAATACTAAGTTCAGGCATGGAGATGCATAATTCAAGAACTGGACGTGACAGTTGGACTAGCTACCTAACCAGCATAGGACTTGAGGCTAGCATTGTGTAGAGACATGATAGAGTTGGTTGAAGTATGGATGCAATAGAAAGTTCGCAAAAGTTCAACACTTAGACATTTTTGAAGTATTTATTACGGTTGCAACAACATTTGAGGAAGAAACAACATAATGAAGAGTGATTGTCACAATGAGACAGTGGTAGCTTGGACATTGCAGACAGAGTTGGGGATGGGACGTCTTTCCATCGTAGCAGACAGTTTGGTCACACACAACTTTGGGCAGAGGGCAGTGTGGATGGTTGAATAGGTTGTAGATGATTGTAGTGTGAATTTGAAACTTGGGGTTTCCACTTTGGCAGAATTTGGGGTTTTGAGTTGGCACAAAACTTGGGGTTTCTAGCATACTTAGTTGTGGTGGGGAACACGAGTTTAGGTGGAGACTTAGAGATCAAATATTTTTTGGATGTTGTCAAGGGAAAAAATGACTTGAGGTGGGGGAGGATGTAAGGTCTTCGACTAGAAGAGTGCAGAGACCCATTCCCAAGTCCTCAAGGAGACGAAACTCGGGGTTTCTCTGTCACCCAAGTGTTGCATTAGTTGGGTAAGCAGGCGCCTTGGGCATGCAGACACGCCAAGTGGATTTCCCAAGTATGAAGAAACCAAGAGATTGAGGCGCTCTGACATGAGGAGTGCACCAAGGGTGGGGCATTCTGGTCCCAAGGGGCATGGCGATTGACGAGCGCATGGGTTCGTTTGGGCGACCGGGTCCGTGAAGGGGCATGATGATTCATTTGGGTTGTTGGAACATTTGGTTCTATCGTAAACTTCACCTTATCGGTTGAGTGAGTTGACCAATTCTTTGGGTCGACGACTGACTAAACTGTTGGGTAACCATGTCCACTTAGAATACCAAATCCGCGTTTTATGGACAACTACAACCAACTTCACCCAATTTTATTGGTTTGGTCCTACCCAAACCTATTTATAGACACCAAAACCTATTTATAGAGAATCCTTTGATTAGTCTAACACAATCATCATTGGGAGATCTATTTCGTTCTCATGGAGCGTAATGGTGATTTAGTGCTACGGTGTCTTTAGACACCACCACTCTCGGAGAAGTTCTTCTCTACGTTTAATCCTTATCCCAACACGGTATCAGAGCTAATGGTATTTTGATCTCGGGATGATGCGGATTGAAAGAAACCCTTCCTTTCTTTCTATACGTTCTGTGTATAGTTTTTGAAGTTCGTCTATGTCCTTGTGCCCTAGATATGTTTCCCAGAGATGTTTTTCCGAAGTTTGTATAAAACTTGAATGGGAGTTTTACCGGATTGCACACTAGCAGAGAAGGGCTCGATTGAATCGATCCATGGATCTGCATACATATCTCTAATCTCGACTAGCTCTGGAGAAGAGTTGACTGCATCTACTGGAGAAGCTTTCTTGCAGACCAGACTAATCAGACCTTCCTTGCATTCAACAAGAAGTTGATTTGTTTTTACTTGGCTTGGCCCGACTGTTCTTATAGACAAGACTATCCATTATTTGGTTTCGACTTGGCTGGAAATATGCCCTCGATATCCACTGCGTCCGCATGACCTCCCCTCTGGTCGACTCGACGTATAGTTGAAGAAGCATCCGTCACTCAACTTGACCGGTGAAACCCTCGACCGTGAGGCCACTCGACTAGACCATAGAAAATTTGACGGACAAAACTAGTGATACATGCATGGACATCCTTGGCATTTACTGTCGATTTGAAATGGGATCTGTCTAACTTGCATACATGTAGGGAAGATTTGACTGCGGGAGAATTCGTCTCGTCTTGCATACCCGTGAATTCCCTAGCTCTTGTGCCCACCACTTGACTCTTCATCGCACGACTAGTATTGTATCGACTTGACTAGTAGAAGAAAAATATCCAGCGACTCGACTGGCAGACAGGGTTGACTACCTCTCTAGCTCGATGTGACTTTCATAACTCCTTTAATTTCGACCATTGGTGTGTGGATAAATCTCCTTGGACCTTTCCTTCCATTTGCAATCTTTATATTTATCCTTTGTTTCGACTTGGCTGGAAATCTGCCCTCGATGTCAAATGCGTCTGCATGACCTCGCTTCTGGTCAACTCGACGTATAGCTGAAGAAGCAGCCCTCACTCAACTCGACCGGTGAAACCCTCGACCATGAGGCCACTCGACTAGAACAGAGAAAATATGACGGAAAAGACCAGGGATACATGCATGGATATCCTTGGCATTTACTGTCGATTTGAAGGGGGATCCGACCGAATTTCATATGCGTAGGGAAGATTTGACAGCGGGAGATTTTGTCTCGAATTGCATACCCTTGAATTCCCTATCTCTTGTTGCCTATGACTCGACTCCTCATCGCACGACTAGTATTGTATCGACTTGACAAGTATTGTATCACCATTTGCAAAACGTTTTTGCTTTGAGATCACTTGATTCATTGGACCTTTCCTTCCATCGAAGATGGGCATGCTAGATGAAGATGAAGTTTTGGTGCTTCAGAAACTTCGAGGGATTTTTTAGAAGAAGGCTATTACCTTGGAAGAATATCACAACCGATTTCGTGTAGAAGTCGGTTCCTTGCAGAATGTCATGGCATAATTGTAGATTGAGAATCAATGCTTGATCAATGAACTGGAGATAGCCCATATCCAGTTGGAAGATGAGGCTTCCCTCTTTCAAATTAGCCTTCTATAGTGGTTTGATGAGAAATCTAGGAAACCTTTTGACCTATAACAGATAATGGAAACCATTTTTCAAGATCTGGTGGATGATTTTGGCGATAGAACGGATCTTGTCGATGATCTCGTGAAGAAGGTAAAAACCCTTTCTCATGAAAATGATGCTTTGAAGACAAAAAATGCAGGATTGAAAAATCAGTTGAAGGTTGCAGAAAACGTGTTCTAGACTGCTGTGACTGAGCACTCCAGAAGGATTATTACCATGGGGAACACTGCAGTAATATTTTTTCAGACTCTTGCAGACAAATTTCAGGACAAGTCTGACCTTCTTAAGGACTTGGAGGAAGAAGTGAAAGCTCTTCCTAATATAACATTGAGCACATATGTCAATCAACTGATGAAAACAAATTCCTACATGACTTGTGAGGTTTCCCACTTGTAGGCCTCTATTGATGAGATCTGTGAAGAAGTTGCTCTTCTCCAAGAAGATAACAATTGTCTGTTTGACGAATATCAGACATTGAAGGAAGATTATGATTCCATATTACTACAACTGACTGAGAAGGATGAGACTCTTAAGATCTTGCAGGATTGCAAACAAAACCTTGAAGAACAAGTTTTCCAGCTGCAGATTGATGAAAACAATGTTGAGAAGACTGGTGATGAGAATATTGTTGTTGTTGAGTTGTCAAGCTCACTTGTTTCTTCTTCCACCATTGTTGCTAGTCCAATTGTTTGTGAGAAGAATGTTGATGATGTTGAGCTGCCAGGCTCACCCATTTCTTCTCCACCCTATGATGCTCCTTGTAAGCCAAATGTTGTTAATTTATGCTTTAAAACTAATAATTGTGTTGTTTCTCCTAGCTTTGAAAAACACACTACAGGTATAGGATCCTGATTACTCATCAGGATGGGATGTACCAGAGGAGGAATTGAGAATAATGGATATGGTATTGTTGTTCCTATTACAAATGAGATAAAGTATCCAAGAATAGGTCTTGGATATGATGTTGTTGTTGCCTCCTTTCCTACACCTACCCTTGCTGCAAACATGGAAGTTTTGTTCATTATAGGTGGAGTTCAGACTGATTTTCCAATAGATAAATATACTGAACTGATTGATGATATGGATGTTCCTAAAATGCCAGAAGCTGAGAATATTATTGTTGATGACACTGTTGCTAATATATCGGGTCACTCTACTCATGAGAGTACACTAGACCTAGAGCCTATATCTCTTGATCAACCAACACAAAACTCTGTGTTTTATCATCATCCTCACCATCAAAGACATGGAAATCATGCTTTTAAATATTTGCAAAAGAGACGTGAAAGGGAGAACTGTGGACTAGTGCCAACTATCAGGATAGACTGTGGTTGGATTGATGAGTGGTCAGGGGTGCATCTGACCAGATGTTTGAGGAGTTCCTACCATTGTGTTTCATCAACTATACAGATGTACAATGCTCCTCTTCACTATTGATTTCGACCATAGGATCGACCTAACTTAATAGTCGACTGGAGTTCGACTGAGACGCAACTTTCCTTGACAGTTGACTGGGTGTTTTGACGAAAATATATTGATGATGTTTTAGTCCCTCAGTTGTGTTTAAGGGGAGGAGTAATTGAAGATTGTTGATGTGTAAACCCAACTGATTTGCTTGGATTTGCTGAGATTGATCGAACCATGTTGACTGTGTTGTTGGGAGCTGTACTTCTGCTTATTGTACCTAACTCAAAGATTGTCTAGCTTGGAAGAGACTGTTGGATTGGAAGAGACTGCTTATATTGGTGCATTCTTGTCTAGTCGTCTGATCGACTGACTGGTGCTATCTTGTTGTGTAGTTGATTGATCGACTGGCTGGTGTTGTCTTGTTGTCTAGTCGACTGACTGACTATGATCGTGTTTGGATAGAGTATTTTTCAACCAGTTTGCAATGGATGACTTCATTTTTTTTATTTGATCCATGTTTATGGTGATCATAGTTCCTCAGGAGTGTTGTTAGACCTTCTTGTGATCAAATTTTCCATTCAGAGCAAATTCAGAGGGGAAAGCTACATAATATTTTTTTCCTCCAAGCTGAGTTTACGAGGGGGTGTTGGAACATGTGGTTCCATCATAAACCTCACCTTGTCATTTGAGTGGGTCGACCAATTCTTTGGGTCGAAGGTCGACTAAACCGTTGGTTGACCATATCCACTTAGGAACCTAGATTCATGTTTTATGGATAGGTGCAACCAAATCCACCCAATATTATTGGTTTGGTCCTTGATCAAAACCTATTTATAGATGATCCTATAATTAGTCTAACACAATCATCATCGGGAGATATATTTCTCTCTCATGGAGCATACTGGTGCTTCAGTTCCATGGTGTCTTTAGACACCACCATTACTCTCATATCAATTCCTCTTTGCATTTAATCCCTGTCCCAACATGGGTGACCAGTTCCACGAAGGGGAACAACAATTTATTTGGGCACATGGGTTCGCGAAGGGGTGCGAAACCCCTAAAGGATGTGGTGGTTCAAGATGGTTACCTTTGGAGTCCCTATAAGAGAATAAGGGTGCACAAAAAATGAAGGTAGATTTGAGGAACAAGGAGAGAAAGATCAACTCTACAATTTTGAGGTAGACTTAGATGAAGAGGGGTGAGCTCCCTTAAGGAGCCAAGTTGCTCCACATGGGAGGACTTGTGCTGCCTTGAGGTGATTATGTGGGTAGAGTTTGGGCTACCTTTTTTTTGGCTGACTTTGGGGGAAGTCTCATCGTAGGTGTGAGGAGGCATGCTAGGAGATAAAAATGTAGGTCTGTGTGAAGTCTTGCAGCAAAGAAGAGACAATGAGTCTATGGTGGATGCACATTTGGGGTGCTCCACAGAAGTTGTGAAAGATGTTATGATGGACGAATCTTGGTGTGATGAATTTGTGTATGAGTGTCTTGGTGAGTTGTGGCGAGTCATGTGACTCTGGAAAAATTATAAATCGAGCTAGTAGTTCTCATATTGTAACAATTTTGCAATAATCAGACTTAGCTCAGTGTCATGCACGGTTTGTGCTACCCACACTATATATGTGTTTCTCTTGTTTTTTTTCGCAAGTGTTCTCTTCATTTCATGGATGTATGCTTATATATGACTAAGTGTTAAACTATTAACAATTGTCTAAGTATACAAGAGTTTCACTAGAGTAGGAGTGTGACTTGTCGGTAGCCTAGAACGAAGTATGAGTATGCTCTAGGTGAAGATGCGTAGTCTGGACGAAGTATACTTAGTGTTTCCAAGAAACCAAGTGAGAAACATTGTGGTACCACACACCCTCTAATGGTGCATGATCATAAGATTCGACTAGGCACACTGTGGGGACGTGACACATATGAAAAAAAAGAAGTGAATATAAGTACTAAATGAAAATCCAATTATAAGCACTTTAAGGGTTGAGCTCATTAATTGGCTCATGATGTGGCAATTTTGTTACTACTTTGATCTTCTCTTGGCTTTGAGAATGATTTATTCTCTACCAAAGAGGCCAACCTGAAAAGGTGGAAGTTCACATGGTCCCCCTCCCCCCTGCACGTCACTCTCATTTCCCCATACCGAATTTAATTATAAAACAATGCACTTACATATCATAGTGGAAAATAAGTGAAATCAAAATAAGAACACCATATGTACTAATAAAAAATAACATAAAAGATCATCCAATGTACACAAATACGTCTCATTAATTCATTTGGCTAGCTAATTTCTATTTCACTCTATTTCCTCTTTTTTTTTGAAAAGTCCACAAGTGTGTCATTGTCTTCTTCTTCTTCTTCTTCATGTTCATGTTGTTATTCTTTTGTCAAATGTGTTTGATGAGAACACAAAAATCACCTCTCTACATGTTGAGTAGAACCCACATCTAAAAGAAAGGAAAACCGTTTATAAGTTACCTTGTTCATATTATTTCAACATAACAAATTTAATTTATTATTAATATGATGTCCAATTTAGGACAATTCATTACATATAGTTATTGTGACGAGTATCTCTAGTGGTAAACCTAGTGGTAGGTTTAATCTCTTGTTGGTCATCACCAAAAGGCTCAGTAATGACCTAACCATCTCTAACAACATATTCATGCTCCTATAATAACATTCATAATTATTTATAAACCATACACCTACACAAGTTAATTATTAACACCACTCAAAATATATTTCATTGATTTACCTCCAAGTTCAAAGTACAAGCTGGATCTTGTGCCTTGCCTTGATTGAGTTTGACCAAGGTTTTGTATCCCACAGTCAAGACAATTTTTATATTGTCTTGGATGGGGAATTTCAATTTTTATATTGTCTTGGATGGGGAATTTGTGGAACTTGGTCCACTACATATCATAACAAAACACTATTAATTTTGACTTAGATTTAAATAAGTGTTGAACATGTTTTTTTTTTTGTAAATAAAAAGGTGGTACCTATTATATTGACATATTCTGAGTACAATGCTGTGTATGATGCCAGCTGTCCCGCCTAAGCAGGAAACCGAGACAGCTGGGCATCCATGTCCAAAGGTATCTCTGTAGCATGGTTAACAAAATTA